>JACEFO010002763.1:0-13359 GCA_015342445.1 Digitaria exilis
AAACACCTCTCATGCTTTCTTTCTCTCTCAGGGTGTTTAGCTGCTCATGTCTTACCTGTATACCTCTTCTCAGAATGGCAAGGCTGAGCGCATGATTGTACCACGAACGATGAAAAATGGTGCGCACCCCTTCTACTCCAAGCTCCTTCCTCCCCGCTTTTGGGGTTCATTCACACTGCCCCTACTTACTATCGTCTTTTCTTCACTGCTTCTCATGCCCACTTTTAGGTACCTGTCGGTGCTGATTGGTCACATCCGGCACAAACAAGATTACGGTGCAATCACTCGCTTGCCCGATGGCGGGTGAAGAGAGGGGGTTTTTATCTGGTCCGGCCACGGGCCGTACGTCCAGCAGTGGTGCGAGCAACAACGTTTTCGTATTGCTCGTAGTAGGGGTTTACAAGAAAGATGGGAGAAGGAGGTGAGCTCCTAAGTCCTGAGCTTTTTGGTGGCTAAGTGCGTTTGTTGTGTTCTGTGGTGTCAACCTGCTGTCACTTGCCCTTTGCATGGGCTTCCCTTCCCCTTTTATAGGCATAAGGGGAGGGCGTGAAGAGTACATGCATTCGTGGCGCAGACCGTGCTACAGTGTACTGTGCTGCCCATGCCGCGCACGATGCGATCCGGGATCGCGCCTTTCAACTCCGGCTGACTGACATGGCAAGTGGTTGAATGTGATGTTCTTCTTGCGACAGATAGGGCTTCGAGGGTGGCAACTTGAGGTACGGCGCCGATGAAGCTCCGTAGTTTCTTTCGAGGGTTGCCATCGAGGCATGATAAGCGCATCCGAGGCAAGCAAGTCAAAGGAGTGGTTGGCACAGTGCCGTTGCTCAGACCGGCTATGCGTGTCAGATCCGAATCCCACCACGCCTGGTGGATTTGACCGATGTCCTTTCTGCAGCATGAGCGGTGGCGTGGCACAGTGAATCCTTTTTTTTGGCCGCAGGGGGGTCATTTTATGATTAGTGTTGATGGTCGCAGAGTCTCGGGCGCCGTTCCCGGCGGCGTAAGCAGGCTGGCTTGGTCCGCAAGCTCGAGCTTTATCTGGGCTCGAACGTGACGGAATACGCAGCTCGAGGTGAATCTCCCTTCGAGCCTCGCGGCCAGAGCCTCGAACAATGACGGAAAAGGCTAGTCGGGGTGACGTCCCTTGAGCTTGGCTGGGCCTGAATCGTTGGGCGCGATCTCCCGCTCGAAGGGTCTTCAAGCGGGGCAAAGCGCCGCGGTGTGGCGTTTTCGATGGCCTTTGCTGCGGCTACGGAGCAGGCCAACTTGTTGGTGGGGGTCCTTGTTATTGAGTAGTTTGGCCTAAGTTGGGGTACCCTTTTTACAGGGACCGACAGTAAGCCCCCCGAGCCTCCCGCGGGGTTGGGTGCACCCTGCGGGGGATGGTATCCTGTGAGGCTTTCGAGGCCTCTGTCTCCACGGGTCTTTCCTCGAGCATTCGAGCTTCGAGGCTTTCCTTTCGAGGGTTGGCGCCTTGAATGCGCCCTTCCTTGTTTCGCGCGGGTCATGATGACCACCGAGGAAGATTTCGGTGGTTTTCGTGGGAGAAGTGGACGCGCCTTTTCAGGCGAGGCGTGCGGGCGCGGTTCGACACGACCGCACATTTACTGCGCCGGACTCCGCGAATCCTCGCGGCGCAGCTAACAGCGGCTAGCGCGGTAGACGCGGGCGGCGCCGTTACGTCTCCTGGGGCGTGCCTGACTGTCAGTCCTATGGGACTGTCGTGTCAGGGCGGTGTCCTGCCCGCGCCTCGCTCCACAGGAGAGTATAATAGCGCGGCAGGGGCTCCTGCCAAGGGGTGCGACTCCCTTGCCTTTCCAGCCCTTTGCCTTCCAGTCTGTCGCCCTCTAGTCTTTGCGTCGTCTTTCTCCTTCGCCTAAGCTTCCACCTTGCCATGGTTCAACTCGTCGACCCACGCGCCCGTGGAAGCCATCGACGGCCACCAAGATTGTTCTAGAGGGGCTCGTGAGGGTCGGAGTGTTGCAGCCAAACGTCGACGGCGAAACCGGCGTTTGGATCCCTCCGGGGCTGCCACAGAACCGCCCCGCCGGCGGGGCTACGTGGTCAGCCTCGGTCGCCTCCACGGCCGGGCTTCGGTGGTTCCGGCAGGATGGTTCTTGCGAGCGTTGTGCTTCCACTACAAGGTTGGAGTTGCACAACTCTCACCCAACGCCATCTCGCAGGCGGCGGTATTCGTCGCCGTCTGCGAGGTGTACTTGGGCATCGAAGCCCCACTGGGACCTGTGGCGGCACCTCTTCTTCAGGCGAGCTCTATTTAGAGGGCGTCACCAATAGGGGGTCCGTGCCCGCTCGCGCTGTGTGGCTTCGTGTCCAAAGTCCGGAGGGTCGCAGGGGAAGCTCTAATCCCTTGTTCCATTGGTTTCCAACAACCAAGAATGGGACAAGGGGTGGTTCTACCCTGCCGCAACGACGGGGGCGTCTGTCGCCCTACACCAGCAGGCTGCGCAAGAAGCAGGACCGCTGGTCTATGGGGTGTCCGCGCCAGAGCAGAAGGACAAGCTCGCCCCCTGATCGAGGCGCTCCAAAGCCTGTCGAGGCACGACCTCACTGCTGGTGGTGTCATCACGAACTTCCGTCGGCGGCGGGTGCTTCCCCTCATGCAGAGGAGGCTCCCGCTGTTTGGGATGACGCCAGGCGCCGACGTCACCGGCACACAGCGATGGCGGCGGAGCCATTGCCGTTGCCATCACCGTTCAGCCGGGCGCGGCGTGCCGTCGACCGTGGACGACCCGTGGGTAGTGCCCATGCGGCCCGAGGATGGCCACTTCAGTTTCGTAAGTGCCTTCCGATTCTCGCATTTACTTCTCGTTTCGATTTCGTGTCTTTGACCTCGCGGCTGGTGCTTCGCAGGGTCTGTCCCGCGGCCACACCTCCAAGCCCCCTGTCCCCGAAGACAGGGTCGTCAACCGCACCCTCGCCGAGAAGGCGAAAACAGGAAAAGGATCGGAAGGAGGCGCGGCAGAAGCGAAAGGAGCGGAACAAGAGGAAGCACTTTGCGGAGAACCGCGAGCGGGAGAGGCAGGGGGCTCTCACCGCTCCCGACGCCGGAGACTTCCCCTGACCGCTGGTTAGGGATCGAGGAAGACGGTGGGGCGAGCAGCCCATCTCCTCTCGAGCTTCCCATCTCTTCTCGGGCCTCCCCTAGTGGGGACGCCCTTGCTGCAGCGTCTGAGGACGGCAGCGGAAGAGACCATCAACCTCGAAGCTCCGCCGTCGACCACGGTGCCTGCTCTCGGGAGCCCGTCCGGGTCACCGCGGGTAGCGGCGGCTACCCTCGAGGGTACCCCAAGATCGGGGCGAGGCACCCGAGCGGTCTGGGCGCTGTCGAGGAGGCCCCAGCCCGTGGGCCAGGAATAGAGGCCCCCCAAATAGAGTCCAGGCGTCTCTACGGGGGCGAGGAGGCTTCGAGGGTGACTCCTCAAGGGAGGCCGACGCCTCCACGGGAGGCGAGGTCTCGAGGGTGGGCTCCCGTCTCAGCCTCGAGGCTGAAGCGGAAGCTCCCCATCGTTCGGTAAGTTTTCTTCATTGCTCACTTGTTCATCGATACTTCATTTTTATTTCTGACTGAGCTTTTTTCGTGGCGCAGTCGGTCTGGTGGGCGGACCGTGCCTTCCCTTGCGCCGACCAAGGCCCTCAAGGTCGGGCCAAGCTCGTCGCCTCACCCGTCCTCGCAACTCCTGGGCCCGACGAATGAGCCGTGCAGGACTTCGTCACACCTTTTTCGACGCTCAGGCGGGGCTGCAGGTCGAGCGGCAGCCGTGCGGGGAGGCGCCTCATGTCTTGAGGAGCCAAGGCCGCCTCACTTCTCGAGGGCGTCGTCGAGCCCTGCGCCGAGGTGCTCGGACGAGGACGCCACCCCGCGCCTGAGGGGGTCTCTCGTGTTGAGGAGCCGTCTGTGCGCCAGTGGAGACGGACGTCGCGGTGGTCCCCCGCATGAGGGGGAGAGGACGGCCCCTTGGGCGGGCAATTTCCCCATCTGTCGGAGCTGGCCGAGGCTCTGGAGATGCGAGCCTCCGTGCCGCAGGGGCATGAGAGTGGCGGGGCCGCGCCGTCGACCCTCGTCCGTCTCGAACCGGACCAGCGTCGGCCGGTGCCGAGCGGAGTATCTGCTCGCGTCGACGAGCGTGGTTCCCCCTGTGATGTGGCAATCCCGCAGCGAGCTTCCCGAGCAGTTCGTTCGTGAAGCCGCAGCAGGAGCGTCTATTGGGACGTTCAGTTGGAGCACGGTCAGGGTGTCATCCGGGCGCTGCGAGACGCTCTTTTCGTTTTCACGAAGAGGCCGGCACGGGTCCACCAGGTGCGTTTCGTTGCAGCCGGTGTTCTGTCGTAATCGGTTTTTCAAGAGATTGCTTAGCTCCTTTTTCGCAGGAACTTCGCAAAGGAGGCGTTCGCAAAAGAACGACCAAATTGCGGCGCTGTTGTTGGAGCTCCGCCGATTGTCGGGGGTGGTGGAGGCTCGAGACCGCCAACTGGCCGACCTCCAAGACGCTCGAGACCGGGTCGCCGCCGAGTGTCGGGAGAAGGGTGAAGTCATCACCCGCCTAGATGACACGGTCGGGCGCCCCTGCGCGAGCAGCTCGCAAACAGCAGCACTTGGCTGGACAACGAGCGAGTCGCGCGCCGTGCGGCGGAGTCGGCGCTTGGGGAGAACGGCGTCTCGCGGTGGAGGCACGAGACCAGCTCGAGCTAGAGCAAGCGGCTCGGGCCACGGCGGAGAAAGCCCCACGAGGCTGCCCAGGGGTCAAGTCGAGGGTAAGCCGATCTTGCTCGAGTCTCGATCCTTTTGCTTTGTTGCTTTTTCGTTTCTGACAGCCTTGTTGGTGCAGCGCTGAAGCAAGCGCTCCAGGCCGAGACGGAGTCGAAAGGGGCTCTACTCTGGTGGCACACTCGGCGACCCAGCGTGAGCTCGATGAGCTGGTACAGGCTGCTTTCGGCGGCCTGCAACGAAATTGCTGGTGCCGACGTGCAGTCCGGCAGCTCCCTCGCCAGTCGCCTTCGAGCGCTGGGGGGCATTTTCACCTCACGTGTGAAGGAAGCCCTCCTGCTCGGGATTCGGAAGGCGCTTGGAGTGGTCACGACCCACTACCAAGCGGACCTCTCGAAGCTCGCCGCCGGGTACGTCGTCGCCGACAACCTTTAACGACGAGGAGGCCTGTGGCGGCGATCGAGGAAGGCGGATGCTGCTGCTGACGAGACAGCGCGCGGGTGCTTGCTGGCCACTTCGAGGGCGTACTCTTCCCTGGCGAGGATGGTGGCGGCTGGGACGACCTTTGGCGGCGGGGCAATCCCTGAAAGTCTCGGGCCATCGAGCCCGAGTGTAAAAAGTAGTTTAGGAATTCGAGCTTTTTTGGTGTAAGATTAATTCGTTTACATCTTACTAAACATCGTTTATTTCGCTTAAACGGGATGTTATTTTCATACGGTATCTTCGCGACGCGCATCGTGTCCGATGCATGTGCCTCGAAAGGAAAAACGTCACTAGGATCGATCGTACGTGAATGACTTAGGCGGAGGGAAGTGAGGTGTTGCCGTAGCCTCGAGGCGTGGGCGAACACTTGGCTCAGGCGACCCTACCCTTGTCCGTTTTCACGCCTAGTGTGTTCCCTTCGAGGGTTTGCAAAGGAGTTTTTTGAAAAAAGTGACGATTTTTTCGGGGGTCCTTCCCCACTTAGCCCCCGAGGGAGGGATGGTTCTACCAAGGGTAGAGCCATTCCTCCCTCGAAACGTGATGGAACAAAAGTTCATTTTATTCATTCCCAAACTGTGGGGGTTAAGAGCCGACACTTTTAATCAAGAAATTTGTACAAGTCTAGAGTATGTACAAAAGTTTCGAGGGCCACGGGCCACTCTAGGGATAGAAACGACGTAGCTGTTGGATGTTCCAGGCGTTCGTGAGGATCTGCCCGTTCCTTGTCAGCTAGCTTGTATGTCCCCGGGTTTGAGGACTTCGGCGCGACGATGTATGGCCCCTCCCATGGGGGTGTAAGCTTGTGCCGTCCTCGGTTGTCCTGCCGAAGCCTTAACACGAGGTCTCCTTTGCAGAGATCTCGGTGCCGGATCTTTTGAGCCTGTTGTCGACGTAGGCTTTGCTGGTACCTTGCTGAGTGGAGTAGGGCCACGTCTCGAGCTTCGTCGATCTGGTCGAGCGAGTCCTCTCGAGCCTGGCAGTTTCGCTGTTCCTAGTACGCTCGGAGCCTAGGGGACCCATATTCCAGATCCGTGGGGAGGATGGCCTCTGCCCCATAGACGAGGAAGTACGGGGAGAACCCTGTCGCTCTGCTTGGGGTCGTTCTTAGACTCTAGATCACCGATGGTAGTTCTTGCACCCACCTGTGCCCAAACTTCTTCAGCTTGTTGTGAATTCTAGGCTTTAGGCCTTGTAGAATCATGCCATTGGCACGTTCTACTTGACCGTTTGTTTGTGGGTGGGTCACCGCCGACCAATCCACTCGGATGTGGAAATCATCGCAGAATTCTAAGAACTTCTTTCCCGTTAATTTGGGGCTGTTGTCGGTGATGATGGAGTTGGGAACCCCAAACCGATGGATTATGTCGGTGAAGAAAAGCACCGCCTGCTCAGACTTGATTCTATTGATGGGTCGAGCTTCGATCCATTTGGAGAATTTGTCGACCGCCACCAATAGGTGCGTGAAGCCCCCGGCGCTTTTTGCCATTGGCCCGACAAGGTCGAGGCCCCATACGGCAAAAGGCCACGTGATGGGGATAGTTTTGCAGCGCCTGGGCAGGAAGGTGTGTCTTGCGTGCGTAGAACTGGCACCCTTCGCAGGTTCGTACCACTTCCGTGGCGTCCGCCACGGCAGTGGGCCAGTAGAAGCCCTGTCGAAAGGCGTTGCCTACGAGCGTGCGTGGGGCAGCGTGATGTCCGCACACGCCCGCATGGATGTCGAGGATGAGCTCTTTTCCCTCGGGTATCGGGATGCAGCGTTGCAAGAGACCCTGAGGTTCCCCGTCGGTATAGTTCCCCTTCGATGATGAGGAACCGTTTAGCTTTCCTCGCAACGCGCCTTGCCTCCGTTCGATCGTTAGGCAAAACGCCTTGATTGAGCCAGTCGAGGTAAGGGCTCCGCCAATCTCAAGGCACTAGGGCCTCGTCGATTTCCATCGCCTCCGCTTTGTCTTCCTCTTCCGACCAAGCCTCGTACCCCATGGGCTCGTCCTCATCCACCAAGAGCTCCGCGCTCGTGGGGTCGATGGCGGCCGCTCGAGTGTCGGGTGCGGTCGAGGCTCGGGCCGAGGTGGCGACGGTAATCGAGGGTCCGTCGATGTCCTTGGCGAACACGTTCGGCGGAACGGTGGCTCGCCCTGACGCGATCTTTGCCAATTCGTCGCCTCCTCATTATATCTTCGTGCGATGTGGTGGAGCTCGAGGCCGTCGAACTTGTCTTCGAGGTTACGTACCGCCTGGCAGTATGCCGCCATCTTTTCGTCGTGGCAGCTGGATTCCTTCATCACCTGATCAACGACCAGTTGCGAGTCGCTGCGGATGTCGAGGCGCTTAATGCCGAGCTCGAGCGCGATTTTCAAGCCGGCAAGGAGCGCTTCATACTCCGCCATGTTGTTGGACGCGGGGAAGTTGAGTCGCACGACGTATCGAAGGTGCTCCCCGTGGGGTGAAATGAAAAGCAGGCCGGCGCCTGCGCCGGTCTTCATCACCGACCCATCGAAGTACATTTCCCAGCAGTCGAGGCTGGACTTCGAGGGGGAGCTGGGTGTCGGTCCATTCGGCTACGAAGTCCGCCAAGGTCTGAGACTTGATGGCTTTCCATGGCGCATAAGCGAGGGTCTCCCCCATCAGCTCCGTTGACCATTTCGAGATTCGTCCAGAGACCTCGCGGTTCTGGATGAATTCGCCTAGTGGGAAGGATGACACGACGGTCACCGGGTGAGCCTCGAAGTAATGTCGCAGTTTACGTCGAGCCAACACAATGGCGTAGATTAGCTTCTGGACATGGGGATACCTCGTCTTGGTCTCGGTCAGGACCTCGCTGATGTAGTACACCGGTCGCTGGACCGGCAGAGAGTGTCCTTCCTCGGTTCTTTCCACCACTATAACCGCGCTGACGACTTGAGTGGTCGCTGCGACATAGAGGAGGAGAGGTTCGCCCTCTTTTGGTGAGGTAAGGATCGGCGTGTTCGTTAACGCTGTTTTGAGTCGATCGAGAGCTTCTTGGGCCTCCGCGGTCCAAGAGCATACCGAAGACGCACTTCTCAGGGTTGAGTTTTACTCCGTGCGCCCTGAGGCAGCTAAACACGACCTCGAGGTCGCGCACCAGGTCGTCCGCCTTCCTGGTTTTTACGACGATATCATCGACATATGCCTCTACGATACGACCTATATGATCCCCGAAGACGTGGAGCATACAACCTATATGCCTCTACGATACGACCTATATGATCCCCGAGACGTGGAGCATACAGCGTTGGTACGTGGCCCCGGTGTTTCGAAGGCCGAAGGGCATCGTAACGTAGCAGTACATGCCAAAAGGGGTGATAAAGGAAGTCGCGAGTTGGTCGGACTCCTTCGTCTTAATCTGATGGTAACCGGAGTACGCATCAAGGAAACATAGAAGTTCACATCCCGTCGTGGAGTCTACAATTTGGTCTATACGTCGTAAAGGAAATGGGACTTTCGGGCATGCTTTATTCAAGCTGGTGTAATCTACACACATTCTCCACTTCCCATTTTTCTTCTTTACTAGTACAGGATTAGCTAGCCACTCGGGATAAAAAACTTTCTTGATGAACCCAGCCTCCAAAAGCTTGCGTACCTCTTCACCGATCGCCCAACGTTTCACTTCGTCGAAACGGCGGAGGCGCTGTTTGACCGGCTTGGAGTGGGGGCGGATATCAAGAGAGTGATCGGCGACCTCCCTCGGAATGCCTGGCATGTCGAAGGGGCTCCACGCAAAGATGTCAGCGTGGGCGCGGAGACAGTCGACGAGCACCACTTCCTATTTGTGACTGAGGGAAGAGTTGATCCTCAACACCCTGCCGTCGTGGCTGTCGGGGTTGAGGGGGACAGTCTTGGTGTCCTCAGCGGGCGTGAAGCTCCCCGGTTGCCGTTCGTTGGCGTCAGGGGGCGTGTTGACGATCGCCTCCAGATCAGCTACGAGGGTCTCGTCGAGGGCGAGAGCCTCCGCGAGCTCAATGCTCTCGACGTCGCACTCATAGGCGTGTTCGACCGTTGGGCCGACCGTGATGACTCCGTGAGGCCCTGGCATCTTCAGCTTGAGGTAGGTATAGTTGGGGATGGCCATGAACTTGGCGTAGCACGGCCTTCCCAAGATGGCGTGGTAGGCTCCTTTGAAACCCACTACCTCGAAGGTGAGCACTTCCTTGCGGAAGTTTGCCAGGGTTCCGAAGCAGACGGGCAGGTCGATCTGCCCGAGAGTTTGGACGCGTTTTCCGGGCGCAACTCCATGGAAGGAGGACTTGTTGGGCCGCAACTCACTGGTGCTGATTCCCATGAGCTCCAAAGTTGGAGCATATAGGATGTTGAGGCTGCTGCCGCCGTCCATGAGCACCTTGGAGAAGCGCGTGTTGCCGATGACGGGGTCGACGACGAGGGGATACTGTCCGGGGTTCGGGATATGGTCGGGATGGTCTTCGCGACCGAACGAGATGGTCTCTGAAGACCAGTCGAGGTATGAGGGGGTCGCTGGCCGGGCCAGCAGGACCTCTCTGCGTTCCCTCCTCCGCTGTCGAGGTTTTAGGTTGGCTGCGGGGCCTCCCATGATGAAGAACACATGTTCCACCTCGGGGTATCCGTCGTCGTCCTTGCCGCCACCATCCTTGGGCTGACCGCCATCCTTTCGAGGGATGCGGTTGTAAAACTTCCGCAGCATCTCACACTGCTCGAGAGTGTGAGCGACCGCGGTCTTGTGGTATGGGCATGGCTTCTTGAGGAGGTCGTCGAAAATGCCCCCACCACGCGGGGGACCCGAGGCCCCCTTGTGGTTAGGGTCGACCGCGAGGGCCCTCATCTATCGACGTCGCCCGCTTCGCGGGGCGCCCGGAGCTTCTTTTCCTTCTTTGCCGTGCTTCCGCTTCTTCGAGGGGCCCTTTGTCTTGTCGTCCTCCGCGGACGCTTCTCCTCGGGACGCTTTCCCCTTCTTATCATTAAAAATGGGTGGCCCGCTCCTCCCTGAGGCGTACTTGCGAGGCCACCTCGAATAGCCGGTTTGCGTCGGGGGGTGGGCTCCTCCCAACTTGCACACCAAGCTATAGCATGTGGTGCTCTCGAGGAAGGAGGTGGATGATCTGATGGTCAGTGATGTTGGGAAGCTCGGTGCGGCGCTTGGAGAAGCGCCGGATGAAGTCCCTCAAGGATTCGCTGGGTTTTGTTTGCACCCTCGAAGGTCCCACGTGTTCCCGGGGCGCACGTAGGTGCCCTGGAAATTCCCCACACGAAGGTCTCGACCAGGTCGTTCCAGTCGCGGATCCGGTTGGGGGGCAGATGCTCCGAGCCATGTCCGCGCGGAATCTGCTAGGTGGAGTGGCAGATGCGGATGATCATGTCGTCATCTGTATGCGCGCCGAGCTGGCACGCTAGGCGGTAGTCGTTCAACCATACCCTGGGGGTCCGTTTTCCCAGAGTATTTGGTGATGGTAGTAGGCTGTCGGAAAGCGGGGGGGAATCGGAGCGGTGCGGATGTTGCGACTAAACACGCCGCGTTCCCGCTGGCTCCGGGGCCGCATCCCGGTTCCACCCAACGTCGGTGTGCCCGCGTTGGTGGGTCCAGGCTCCCTCTCGCTTCCCTCATTTGGTTCAGCGTGTTGCGGGCATCGCCATCGTTGATCGCGCCTCGGGTATCCAGAGGCATGATCTCGCGGGCACCCTCGCGGGAAGTGTTCCTGCTTCGGGTGGCAGTGGTTCGCGGATGTGACGTCGTGCCATGTCCCGGTGGGAGTTGCCCCGGGACTTAGCTCGTGCCCTGCGTAGGCCGGGGTGAGCGCACCGATGACTCCCCTCCTCGTTCGCCCTTCGAGCGATGAGCGTCGAAGGCGGGACGCTGAGCTTCGCCTGCTGTCGGGCGGCGTTCTCAACCAAACTTTTGGGCCTCGAGATGCAAGCTTCCGCCCTCGGGGTAGCTGCTTCCGGCATGGCTCGGAGCAGCGCGGGCCGCCGCGATGAGCTTTTGGCTCTTCTATGGAGCGAGGTCGTCATCTTTGCCTTCGGCGAGGATGCGGGCCTGAGCTACTCGCCCTGCGCGCCGTGCGTCCGTGCTGTGTTCGTGGCCTTGTTTGGGCGCGCTCGTGGTCGGCAAGCGTGCCGGTGGTGAGACGTCACCACTTCCCAAGTCGTGGGGCGAACAACTCGTGCCGACGGCGTGGATTCCGCTCTGTCCTCGGAAAGGCAAGTGGTCCGATGGATCCGGTGGCTGTGCGCCCACTTGGATCCGCGCCATTCATTGCCTCCTCTGGTCATCATCCTCGCATCGTGGTCCGACGTTGATCCTTCGCTGATCCGCCCGTCGTTGATGACGAAACACTCCCTGGTCGGATCATACTCATCATCGGGAATAGCCGAAGCAATAATCCGCCGTTGTTTGGAAGGCCAGAAAGGCCTCTGGGTCGCGGAGACCTCGAGTAGTCCCACACCAGGGCGCTCATGCTCAAAAGGCCATATCCATCTTCCGATTCCGTGCAGGAATCGTCGGGCGTCAGAGCATGAAGTTGCGCTCCGAGACCGGACGACAGCCTGGCTGGCCATCATACGCACTCATGGCGGTGCGGTGAACGATGGCGTACGTGGCCGTGGGGGCCGCGTAGCCCGTAGGGATAGGGACGTGCCGTCGCAGCACGCGGTGCACGAAATGGGTCCCGGGATTGGAAAGGAGCAGCCCTTCCCCATGACCCTGATCGCAGGAATCTCCCCTTCCCTCGCGGGAGGAGGGATGCCTGGCGTCGGCGTCGTGCCTCGCGTCTCGCGCTCGTCGTGCGCGAGGTCTGGGACAACTCCGTCGTCGCGGTGCTGCCAGTGGCAGATGAGGAGGCTCCAGTTGGTTGCTTGGTTCCTCCTGGAGGATGCGCATGTGGTAACCATCGCCACATGCCTGGAACCGTAAGCTCCGAACCAGATCTCCTGCCCCACTGGGAGCAGATTGCTCTCGCCCAGCGGGGGCCGTCCTTGGTCGAAGTTCGCCATCGGGAACGAGGTTGCGCAGCGCCTTCCCCTACCTGGCGGCGCCAACTGTCGGTCTGATTTGGTCACACCGGCACAAACAAGTGATTGCGGTGCTAATCCACTCGTTGCCCCGATGGCGGGTGAAGAGACGGGGGGTTTTTATCCTAGTTCCGGCCACGGGGCCATACGTCCAGCAGTGGTGCCGAGCACCAGTTTCGTATTGCTCGTAGTAGGGGTTTACAAGCAAGATGAGAGAAGGAGGTGAGCTCCTAAGTCCCTGAGCTTTTTTGGTGGCTAAGTGCGTTTGTATGTGTTCTGTGGTGTCAACCTGCTGTCACTTGCCCTTTTGCATGGGCTTTCCCTTCCCCTTTTATAGGCATAAGGGGGAGGCGTGCGAGTACATGCATTCGTCGGTTGCAGACGTGCTAAGTGCAACTGTGCTGCCCATGCCGCACACGTAATGCGACGGGAATGCGCCTTCCAACTCCGGCTGACGACATGGCAGTGGGTTGACGTGATGTTCTTCTTGCGACAGTTCAGGAACTTCGAGATGGCAACTTGAGTACGGCGCCCGGATCGAAGCTCTGTAGTTTCCTTCTAGGGTTTTCCCTTCGAGGATGGTAGCGCATCCGAGGCAAAAGCAAAAGTCAAGAGTGGTTGGGCATTAGTACCACATGCCAGGACCGGTCCTGTGCAGTGGTCCCAAGATCAGAAATCCACCGCGCCAGGTGGAATTTTGACCGATGTCCTCTACGCAGCGTTGCGGTGGCGTGCGTGCAGTGAATCCTTCTTTTTGGACCGCAGAGGAGTCATTTATGATAAGTGAGAACACTGGTCGCAGAGTCCGGGCGCCGTTCTCCGGCGTAGCAAGCTCGAGCTGGTCTGCAAGCTCGAGTTACTGGCCTCGAAACGTGACGGAAACGCCGGCTCGAGGGTGAACGTCTCCCTCGAGCCTCGCGGCCGAGCCTCGAACGTGACGGAAAGCGCCAGCTCGAGGGTGAACGTCCCCTTGAGCTGGCTGGGCTCGATCGTTCGCGGATCTCCCCGCTCGAGGGTCTTCAAGCGGGGCAAGCGCCGCGGTGGCGTTTGTCGCGATGGGCCTTTGCTGGGCTACGGAGCCAGGCCAACTTCGTTGGTGGGCCGTTATTGAGTAGTTCTGGGCCTAAGTTGGAGTACCCCTTTTACAG
>JACEFO010002766.1:0-23963 GCA_015342445.1 Digitaria exilis
AGTGAGCTCAATGGCGCCCTCACTATGCTCGCCACCACCACAGCCATGCTGCACGTCTAGACAAGCATTGACCCTACCGCCCCACCATGCCACTGCCCGGGGTTACACTCCTTAGCCAACGAATCCGCAACACGGAGCCGCTTTTAGCCTTTCACCAGAGGAGGTAAAAACCTGGTCAAATCCAAGAAACGTAACGCGACGAGCTTAAGTTCTCTAACCGACCCCCTGAGTGAAACAGGCAAAGAGCAGAGAGCTTAACCTTATAGCTACCGCTACCCCAGATAACTATCCTAGCTAACCAGATCGCTTCGACGACTTAAGCGGAGAGAACTCATAAACGCATGAGAGAGGGTTCTCACCAGCCCACAACTACTGTTATGAATATACACCCGAACATGGTGGACTAACAAAGACGACAGGGCTGTCACCACCTGCCGCCTACCACAATCAGTTCCGTGGGTGCAACACAACCCAAGGTAGTTATCAAGCACAAGCAACCACGCTTAAGCTAATCAACTACTGACCTCCACCCACGCGAAGGGCTATGAGGAAAAGACATGGGATCCCCACAGATCAGTAGGATAAAGAAACTGCTGAAGGTAACATAGTAGAACTAGTGAGAAATCTAAGGCAAGAGACCCGAGGATTACTAAGAATGAAACTCTGAAGTTTATTCCTCGGGGGCGGAACATGTGGGGGAAAGGGACGAGATATCGAACTCCCTCTAAAAAGCTTGCCTTGTCACCCAAGCACTCACCCACTACTACTCCCTACTCTACTCTAGAAAGTGGACTAATCTTGAGCGCCTTCTCTTTTCTCCAAGGGATGGTTGAGTGAGGGGAGGTGAGGGGCTCCTTTTATGCCATCAAGGTCGGTCAAGGGTGGTTGGATGCATAACGTCACTCCAACTGCCAGAGTAACCGCCACGCAAAAGATGGGGGAAACCGCTCGGTGGCAGCCGGCCGGCTCCTAGGCCGATCGGCCTAGATTTCATCCATCTCCACCGCCTTTCTTGTGGACGACCCTGGTGCCTGGTGATGACGGTTATAAGGTTCCAAGGCGGTTGTGGCAGTTAGGACCCGAAAGGCCTACCGAAAAGCTAGGACAAGTTATGTGAGGCCTTTCGGTCTTAAACTTGGTCCATCCTTACCAAACCTTGCATGGAGGCCCATTGGTGACTCCCTAGAGCCATTGTGCAAAGTTTGGGGCCATTTGGTGGAGCTCCCGGCCGACCGCCTTGCCCAGCCCGACGGCCCTATGGAAGGCGGCCGGCCGCCGGCAGGTTTTGCGGCGACTTCCGGGACGCGTAACTTTCTCGTCTGGACTTCTGAATTGGGTGATCAATATTCATTTCGATCGTCTCAGAGAGCTCTTCGATATGGTGCTGTCAAGTATGCAATTTGGATAACTTTTGCATCATGTCCAAGTCACCTTTGAACCTTCACTTGTATAGCTTCGCCAATGTTGAGTTATGCCCATTTACCTGTATTTCCTTTGCAAAACATATTGGTGCACAAAACTTGTGGAACCATTAGGTAATGATATCAGCTGATTATCACTATATGAGCATGAATTGGAGAATGTTGGCAGTAAAATCATAGATATCGGACTGCAACACGCCCCACACCTAGACTTGCTCGTCCGAGCAAAGAGGTTGAGTTAGATCAGTGGATCAAGCAAAGCCTAGGGTCACGAAATCAAAATATGCATAAGAGTTATTCATGCTTTCCCTATACCTTGATTCCGGGTGGCTAACACCTTCCCTTTTCACCCATTGAACTCAGAATGATTCAATGGAGAGCAATGGATCTTTTTTTCTTGGTACTCGGAGATTTTGGTAAGATTTTTCAAGCAGGAGGCATCTCTCATTCTCTCAAGCCACTCGGTCGCTCAATAGTGTTTTTGATCCTCTCATAGGCTTTTTTGTGTAGCACTCTCCTTACCACTACAAGGCTATATGTGGAGTAATCGGTGGTGATGCATATCTTCTGGCATCTATGTGCGAGATAAATAATTGTCTCTGAGAGATCATGTCAACCATGAACTTTGGTCAAGTGCAAATGTATGTGGATGATGGATGATGAATGTCCTTGAGTGGTATATTGACTCTAAGCTTCTTCCATCTTTCCCTTTTCTTCACTAGTTTTTTTACTGAGTAGGACTTCCCACTCTTTTTTTTCTCTCTCTTTTTTTTCAAGGGGATGAAGAGCTGCTGAGACCACATTTGACGGACTTATTCAAGAATGGATTTTGATGAGACGTGGTACGTGAACGACCAAAGTGCTAGGAAGAACATGCATGTCTCAAAGGGCAAGGTGTTTGATCAAGCTCAAAATGTACAAGATAGTTATATGGAGGTTCAAAATGTGTCATGTATATGGCTCCGGATAGGACTTGGTACTATTGAGCATGAATGGGAGTTGCCTCACTTTTCCCTTTTCAAAAATAAAATTCTCCAAGACTTTGAATTAGAAAGATAAGCCTCTCATGTCATTATATCGCAAGGGTCAGTAAGCAAAAGATCAAGTGATTCCTATCATAAAGTTCCAAAGGGCACAAAGGTAATTGCAAAGAAATAAAGGCTTATGCACCTTTGATAACATGCAGGATTTCACTCTTCCTAGGTGATTCATCCAACTTTTAATTGTTATGAACTTGTGCATGAGTTTGGATGAAAACCAAGAAAGGAAGGGAAAAAAGGGATTGCAAACCTCCGTGTGTAGTTGATTATTTTGCGCGGGTGAAGACTGCTCGTCGATGCGTTGCTCGTCCTGTTTTCTGCGCACTTAGTGTAGAGTTAGAGCAAGGGTGTGGTTGGCACACAAGTGTGGCACCAACCACCAACAACATTAGGATCAAAGCAACATTTTATTGAAAGAGAAATATGGGGGTGCTGTTGTAAAATAAACTTTGGGAAGCAAAAATGAAAAGGGAAATTGCAGCACCCAACCTATACTAAGTAATGGCACATTTTAGGTCGGCCATGACCATGAACTATGGTTAACTCAGATACTCGTAGCAGTCCATACTTCGAGTTCTGGAATGTCGGGCTCGAGGAATATTTTCAACTGAAAACATCCCTGTCATCGTCCTGGAGGAGAAGCGTAAAGGGAAGCTGTGACATCCCTGATGTAAAAATATTGGAAGTACTTTTAAAACAGGTTAAAAAAGGGGAAAAAAGTGGTGTTGGAACTCAAAAATTCATCAAAATTCAATTTAACTTCAAAAGCAAAGGACCTTGGGCACCCAACTGAAATCCCAAGATTTTTGGTGCTGAACTTAAACATCTCGGACCAAAAGAGTAGTTGTCATCACCTACAGCCTTCGCGACAACCTCGCCACGGCGTTCGCTCCGCTCGATGACCCTCGAGCGGGGATGTCGTCACGATCGAGCTTAGGCTTTCCGTGACGATCGAGCGATGTCCGTCACGATCGAGCTTAGCCCAAATGACCGTCACGATCGAGCTTAGCCCGAATGTCCGTCACGATCGAGCTTAGCCCGAATGACCGTCACGATCGAGCTATGTCCGTGACGATCGAGCCTAGTCAGTATTGTCCGTGACGATCGAGCTATGTCCGTGACGATCGAGCCTAGCCAGTAGATTCAGTCATGATTCGAGGCCGCACGATAGGACCCTCGAGCCCGCAGTCCGTCACGCTCGAGGCTCCGCAGCCAAGCTCGAGGACTTACCCTCGAGCGACGTTCCGTCACGCTCGAGGCTCCGCAGCCAAGCTCGAGGGGGCACTTACCCTCGAGCGACGTTCCGTCACCCTCGAGGCTTCGCAGCCAAGCTCGAGGGGGGCACTCACCCTCGAGCGGCGTTTCCGACCTTTCGAGGCTCGGCAAGCTCGAGCTTGCGGTTCAAGCTCGAAGCACCGTAGCGCTGGTCGAAGTGCCCGGTCCAAGCTCGGAAGTTGTGTCCCGCACCTCAAACTCCAACTTTTAATTTTACACGTTTCGAAGTTCAGCTCAAATTTTTGGAAGAAAGTTCAAAAGGGGCAAAGGAGCTCCACGGGGCTGCCAGCTCGCCCCTGGCGCGCTCTGCTCCGGCCGGAGTCCGGGCCGCCACGTGGCCGCGTGTGGCGGAGACCGCGTCGGGTCGGCCGAGCCGTGGCGGCAGCTAGCTCTTGTCCTCACGCGTTTGTCCAAGCCTTCCGTACCGTCACGTCGCGGGCGACGGCGCACTGCTGCCTCGCGCCGCGGAGCGCCATCATACGGTCGCGCGCCGCCGTGGCCGCACGCGCGCTCGCGCCGCGCCGAGCGCACTGCAGGCGGTAGAGTCCGTTCGCGTCGCGCCAAAGCCTCTGCTGAGGATCTCCACTTCATCACGCGATGATCTTTGACGCCCAACCGCGCGTGTGCGCTCTGTTCGAGTTCGCCGCGCCCATCAATGGCGACCGCGACAGCCACCCACGGCTCGCACGCTCCCGAGGCCGCACAGTGCTCCCTTGCGTGCCCAAGCACTCCACCGCGCACTCCCCCCTCCTCTCACTCGCTCACTTGGTCATTTCCACTTCCCCGCGCTCGCTCGGTCTTCTTCTTCCTCGCGCCGCGCGAACCGAGCCGAGCTCCTCGAGAAATTCGCCTCCCACACTCCACCATTCCCAAATTCGTCGCGCACGAAGCTAGCCCTCTACTCCAGCTCCATTTCCCCCCACTTTCCCCAAGCTATTGTCGCTTCTCCGGCGAGAATTCGTGATTTCCCCCAAATCGCGATTTTCGGCCGCCGGAGCACCCGCACGTCGAGACCCTACTCCGAGCCGTCCCCGAGGTCAACCGAGCACGCCATTGGCTTCCTCGAGCTCCACTGGTGCTCTAGGACCCCTCGAACCTCGGCGAACGACCCCGAGCTCACCGGCGTAGAAGCCGCGGCGGCCGCGCCGCCACCACCTCGTCGCCGGTGCAACTCCGACCACCCCCGGCCTCCAAACCGTCCTCAAACGACTCGTGGTGAGCCCAGGAAGCTTTTCCCCACTTCCCCGTGCCTAGTTCGCCGCCGTTTGGCCGGCGCAACTCCGGCGAGAGCCGAGGGCCTTCCTTCATCGTCTTCGTTTGTCTAGGGGTCTCTGTGCAAAAGTCCAGGGACTCGTTCGCGAAGTTTTGAAAGTTCTAGGGTTCCCTGCGAAAATAGATTCTTAAAACTAGATTTGTTTTTCCCGAATCTTGTAAAATCCATTAAAAATCGTACAAAAATCAGAAAAATGCACAAAAATACTCTCTGGATTCGTGAGAGTCTAAATTACAATCCCTATTAGACATGTTTATACTTTTGATGAACTGTTTTTGAGCTAAAATTCAAACTATGAAAATGGAAAGTAGTGCACCATTTCAATCCAGAGCTCCGCTAGGGTTGAGCTTTGGATATGTTGTGTGTAGTGACTTTGGACAGCTTGTGTCCAAAGGGGACCTAAAAATATGAACTGTAGCTCCAGTTATAAATTAAAATGTGTTTTCTGTCTTTTTGCAGTGCAGAAATCTTTAAAAATAATCTGTGCAGTGAAAAATCACCATTTTGCTCCAGAGGACTAAAAACTTGTTAGCACACCTGTGAAAAATGAAAAACTTAATTTTTGCTCTGTTTAGGATAGCAAATAAATAAATATGTGTTTTTGGTTAGATATTTATTGAGGACTACCCAAGGGTTATTTTGAGCCACCACTTGGCCAGAGCCCTCCTCATGCTATTGCCTAGCTTTGGTAGGAAAATCTCCTGAACTAGATGAATTTCGATTTTGTATGATTTTAAATTCGATTCTGCTAGCAGCCGTTTGATATATTTTTAATAAATTATGTGTAGCTCAGAATTAGCTAAATTTTGGAGTGAGCTTAGATCTTATACTCCAGTAGCTGCCATAAAGTTTATAGCTAAAAATGATGAACAGAAATGGAGAAACAAAAATGAGAAGTAATCCAGGTGGAAATTGATTTATATAAAAAGATAAACCTTTTGGTTAGTTAGTTAGAATAAAATAGTGGAATCTGAAATTCCAGAACAGCCACCCTAAGTTATGCATCTCATGTAGAAGGCGCTATCCCGGACGGCGACTACCACCTCATCCCCTCAGACGAGGAAGAAGTCCCGGAGGAAGGTGCCGGTGCAGGATCGACAACCCGGAGGCAACCCCCAGTCCGAGCAAGAAGGCAAGCCCCGGAGCATAACCTAACTTTACCAAATCATGCACTTTGAATTCTCTATGTTTGTGCATTTACGTTTCAAGGAGTTGATTGAATACCTTAGCTGCACATTTCCTAGTACCTTTGACTTGCAACACTAGTAAGAAAGGATCGATAGGGCATTGCTCTAGGTCCGTTACAAGTCGAGTGATTTCCTGTCACTCGCGAGACACAGGAATTGCTTGTCTTTACTTATGTTGGAATCATAAGGATTGACGGGCGGGATGGCAGATGTAGATCTCCCGTCCGTGTATGATAATTGATTTAAGGTCGAAATGTGTGGTAGAGTGTGGTCAAGTTTTTGAACGTACCACATGCATGCCGATGTATGGGGATCGGTAAGCCCGGTACCAGATTGAAGCAGCTAGGGCCGATAGCCATCTCTCCTTGGAAACTTTGTTTCCCCTGCCGTACACTTGTGGATATATGCGTGAGACTGTGAGTGAAGCAGTAAACCTTTATCCTAAGGAAATGGACCCGGTTCCGAATTGTGGATCGATGGGAAAGGTTGGGAAATGCTTGTACCTTTATAGCAAGCAGAAGTATCCGTGTGTGTTGGGTTTCCCCTGGCCAGGTAGCAGAAATTCGGTTCGAACTGTCCGCTTCTCGCGGTCAATGAGACTGCTTGACCGCCTTGCTACATTGAGTAACAAGTGGAACTTTGAGATTGATAAACTTGTTGTATGAATTAAATTGTATTGCACCACTTGTATGCTTAGGAAGGATGCTAATCTAGAATGGTTAAATCTACTAGAATATGATGCTAAAACTTGAAAGCAAGGACCTACTCTTAGTTGCTTTTTGGCAAACAAACCCACCAGCCAAAAGCCTCTCATGGTCTAGATGTCGGTGATGTAGTTTTCACCCGACGGGTAAGCCTTGCTGAGTATTAGTATACTCAGCCTTGCTTGTGGCATTGATTTACAGGTACACCTTTGGATGTCGATGCTTTGTCTTGGCCTACCCAGGTTCCACCTGGCTGGCACATCGAATGGGTTCCGTCCTCTGCCGAGGATCGGGAGGAGTAGCATCGTGGCAGGCTTCAGCACGGTGTTATTGTATCGTCGTTAGATTATCTTCCGCTGCAATGAAACTTTTATTTCCGCTGCAAGACTTTGTACTATGATTTAAATTGAACTTGGTTTGTAATAACTTGTGATACCTATTTATGTATGTTAAATTGTGGAATGTGTAATCTCTGAACTCACCTTCGTGTGGGCGTGCTGTTGTTTCGATCGAGAAAAGAACGTGGTTAATCGGGTTTAATCCGACGGCGCTCCAGCTTATTCCGGATTAAGTGCCTGACTACTTGATTAGTGGTCCCGAGGTACTTAACTTGGAATAATTTCGGAGTGGAACCGCCACAGCTGGCATCAGAGCCCGAAATAGCGCACCAGAGAGACCAACAAACCTTAAATAAATATTTTTGGAATAAAATTGCCAACTCGTACTTCCGCCGTGCTTTTTCGGTGGAAGCTTGTTGTTAGGACCGTTAAGGATGTTACCTAGAACATGAAGCCTATGTGGGTTAAGGGATCACGATATGATAGGTGGCAAATAATATATTATACTGACTTCCAGCACATTTCATTCTGTCATTTACTTTACGCAATGGTGGGCGCAAGGTACGGCGATTGCTGTAACGTACCACGGCACTATATGAAAATTAGTGGCGGCACATAGTCAATACGCTGTGATGGCGTATGAAAATAGAATAGGATGGTGGGCGCAAGGTACGGCGATTGCTGTAGCGTACCACGGCATCATATGCAAATATGATGGCGGCACAAAGTCAATACGCTATTTCAATAGCGTATGAAACTGTCAATATGTTGCTTTGGTGACATATGAACATTGCCCGTTCAATGTTAAACGTCGGGTGCCACCTCTATAGTGGGTGGTAATGAATGGAGACGCTTTCGTGAGTGCTGGCACGAAAGGTTGATTATACATGCTCTGGAATGAAATTTTCTGCAGGTACACTAACCACGATCCCGTATGTGAAACGGTTAGAGAAATTCGACTAGTTAATATAGGGAGAGACGGATATTGCCTAGCCACCGGCACTAACTTCGTAAGCCAAAAGTTTATTGGCATGTGTGTTGGCGAGAACGAATAGGCCGCTCATGCATTGCATCTCGCTGAATTAATATCGACTTTTAACACATGACCAAATCGAACCGCTGTCAAGGAAATTGAAATCACAACCCAAAAATCCTGCTGAGAACAATCTGTATGCACCCTTAATTCGAAACTGAAAACGTTGTCGAACGAAAAAGTGTTCAACACAAAAGTTGTCATAAATATATGAAGTAAATGCTGGAGAAAGTTCAACGAAAATGGTCCAGTAAAGTTGGAGTTATGCTAAAAATGGTAACCCCCTGTCTGCTGGAAATTTCTGGGGACAGTGAGATAAAATTGAATTTTTACACCATCCTAACGACAGTTTCTGCTCAAACCTCCAAAATGAAACTTGTTAGGAATTACTTAAACAATGTCCTGGCCAAATTTGGGAATTTTTGAGCTTGTAGATTTCGAGTTTTGAAATTTTTACTACCCTGCCCGGAATCTGTTTTTATTCTTTGGCGCTACCCGGTGCTCACCTTGCCCCTTTTTCTTTTGGTTCAGATGGACGCCCTCGCTGACCTGGCCAGCTACCCCAACGAGGTTTCCTTTTCAGACTGCTTGGGATGGGAAGGTTTCCCTAGCATCTGTGGTCAGTTTTGCAGGCGCTCGACTACCCTACCCCGCCACAATATGAGAGAACCCTCATCCGAGACCGTGGTGTGACCCGTTCCCGTGTGCGTTTGGTGGTATATCGCCATCCCACCATGTCCTAGCTCCCCCACTTGGAGTGTGGAAGTTCATGGACACCACATGGAGACGACTTGTGAGCTAGCTGCCTTGAATGGCATCAGTTCTTTTTGTGCTCAGAACCAGAGCTTGGTAGAGCACCAGTTGCTTGGGCTGTTTCCACCGACTCAGCCGGATGATCCCCACTGGACGAGGCGCTACCTTAGCTCTCCTTTGAGGATGGCGGAGAACCCCGTCGCTGCAGCCGCTTTGATGATGAGGTGGATACGGGCGTATCACCGGTTGCAGGCACTTCTTGGACGGTCGCAGAGCGAGATGCTCAACATTGCTATGGACATGTCCGCTCGTGCCCGTGACATAGGGGTTGAGAGGACCTCCTTGTCCCATTGAGGTGACCACTAGAGATGCCATGATTGCTGACTTGGAGAGGCAATTGAATGACCTCCAGATTGCACACAACAACACCCAAAATGAGTTAACACAAACAAGGGATGAACTTGAGGAGGTACACGGTACCTTGGAGCATGCCAATGCTATGCTTGCCGCCCATGACGCTCAGCACCTTCTTGAGCAAGAAGGAGGGGAGGGTGAAGGAGAGGCCCCCGATTCCGACATGGACACCGAGGATGACATGCCGCCCCTTCCAGCTCCACCTTCACCTATGGGCAGCGAGGCTACCGCTAACAATTTGGATGATTTTTAGAGTGGTAGTAGCAAGTTTACTCCTCCGCTAGGCCTAGATTTTGGCTTCATGTTATAATAGGCTAGATGGAGTTGAGCTTCTCCTTTTATCTTTTGGTGGCAATGTAAATTAATGGTGTGGTTGTGGGATCAAACTTGATGATGTTGTTACAGCTGTGTTGAAAACATTCTGCAGCTGACCTTGTTTAATTATTGATGGGTTTTCCAATCCTTTCTGGGCTGTGATGTGAACTACAAAGTTGTTTGGAATTTGTCAAACAAAATGATCACCAAATTGCAACCCCATTGGTTAAGCGAAATAAAAATGGCAACCAAAACACTACAGCTCGGCCTGCTGAAAAACAGCAAATGCAGAGAGCTAAAGATTGAATTTTTCGGCTTAGTTCCAGTCCGAATTTGATTCCGAGCCCAACATGAAAGTTGTAGAGCATAAAATTTTCGAGCTACGGACCGAATTGGAGCATTGGACTTGTTTCCTGTTGGGAGATATGATTTTTCTCCCGAACTGCGTGCTGATTTGTCATTCTGCGCAGTATACTTAATATATTGTCACGTTCTATCTTGTCATTCATTATGCAAGCTTATGGAATGTGGCTAATACAAGTCCCTACTGCAGATGGCAATCACCCGCAGCGGTCACGACGCTAGTGGCTCCAACGCTAACCAGCAGGGCTAGAGGGCAGCAACAGCCACCGCCACCTCCTCCACCGCAGTAACCTCCGACGTGGCAGCAGCTGTATGCCACGCAAACGGAGATTCTCCGGAACCTGCAGCATCAGCAACAGATGATGCAGCAGCAGATGCTTCAGCAGGGAGGTCAACGGGCCCCTCAGCCTCAGGTGGCCAGATATGAGGATTTTCTGGCAACGCACCCGCCGATTTTCTCTCGAGCTGATGAGCCCTTGGAGGCCGACACCTGGATTCGAGCCATCGAGTCCAAGTTCACCATCCTGGCGACGCCTTGCACCTCCAACCGCAAGGTCGTGTTCGCGGCACAGCAGCTCGCGGCCCAGCTCTCCTATGGTGGGAGAACTACCTGGCCCTGCAGCAGGAGGGTCATGTAGTTGAGTGGGATGAGTTCAAGGCTGCATTCAAGGCTCATCACATTCCGGCCGGTCTAGTAGAGAGAAAGCTGAATGAGTTTTTGGCGCTGACCCAGGGTACCCGTACAGTGCTTCAGTACGCCCAGGCTTCAATGGTCTGTGCCCTTATGCGGGTCATCACGCCGACTCCGACGAGAAGAAGCTAGAGAGGTTCCGACGTGGCCTTAACACCAAGTTAAAGGCACAGTTGGCCACCACCCGTGCTGCCTCGTACGGCGATCTCGTGAACCTTGCCATCGCCCAGGAAGACGCCAATATGGTGCACAAGGCGGAGAAGAAGAGGAAGACTCCCGCTGGACCATCAAGCGCGGCAGCCACAGAGGTTCCGCTTGGTTCCCCCGGCTGCACCGCAGGGACAGTCCAGGGCACCTCAGGGAGGTGGATGGGTTGCTAGGCCGCCACAGCCTAACGCGCCTCGTTTCCCTCCGCCGCCGCAGCAGCAGCAAGCACCAAGGCAAAATGCACAGCAGCCAGCTCGCCCAGGAGCCGGCTATCAGTGCTTCAAGTGTGGAAGTAAAGATCATTTTATCAAGGATTGTCCGCAGAACAAGCAGCAAAACCAACGCCCGGGAAATCAGCAAGGCAAGGGCAAGCAGCAGCAGCGTGTGCAAGTTCGGCAAGGACGGCTCAACTACACCACCTTGGCCGACCTACCCGAAGGGAGCCCCAGACATGACTGGTACTTTCCCTATCTGCACTCAACCTGCTGTGATATTGTTTGATTCCGGGGCAACACATAGTTTTATAAGCACAAGGTTTCATGGTGAAATGCGGATTAAATCTTACCATACCAAATCATCATACGTGATATCAACTGCGGGAGGTAAAATTGCATCCAACCAAGTCACCCACAAGGTTCCGATCAGGCTGGGAAGTAAAACATTTCCTACTGATTTGATTCTGCTGGGAATGGAAGGAATTGACATTGTGTTAGGAGCCAATTGGATGACTCAACATAAGGTTGTCCTAGATGTTGCGGAACGAGTTGTTGAGATAAACTCGCCTACGCATGGCCCGAGTGTGCTATATCTGCCACAACGGACTTGCGTCGATGCGTGCGCTTACACAATGGTAGAAACCCAACTAAAGGACATTCCGGGTGGTATGTGAGTATGCCGATGTATTTCCGGATGACTTACCTGGGATGCCGCCGGATAGAGACATTGAATTCGTGATTGAACTTCAACCTGGCACAAGCACCTATATCAAAGAGACCATATAGAATGCCGCCCAATGAATTGGCTGAATTAAAAATTCAACTCCAAGAATTGCTAGATAAGGGTTTCATTCGTCCAAAGTGTATCACCTTGGGGATGTCCCGCTATCTTTGTGAAGAAGAAGGACCATTCCTTGAGGTTGTGTATTGATTACCGGCCTCTTCAATACGGTAACTATTAAGAACAAGTACCCACTCCCCGTATTGACATCTTGTTTGACCAACTAGCTGGCGCCAGAGTGTTCTCCAAGATTGACCTTCGCTCTGGCTATCACCAAATCAAAATCAGGCCTTGTGACATTCCAAAGACTGCCTTTCCACACGTTATGGACTTTATGAATTCTTGGTTATGTCTTTTGGACTCACCAATGCCCCGGCCTACTTCATGTACCTCATGAATTCGGTCTTCATGTCTAAACTAGACAAGTTTGTGGTGGTTTTCATTGATGACATTCTTATATATTCTAAGAATGAGGAAGAGCATGCCGAGCACCTTCGCATTGTTCTTCAGAGATTGAGAGATCACCAGCTCTACGCCAAGTTCTCCAAGTGTGAATTTTGGCTAGAGAGCGTGAAGTTCTTAGGCCACACGGTTTCCAAGGATGGTATATCCGTGGATCCAACCAAAGTGCAAGAGGTGTTGGATTGGCAACCACCTACTTCTGTCCACGAGATTCGGAGTTTTCTGGGTTTAGCCGTTATTACCGCCGTTTTATTCCGGACTTCTCTCGGATTGCGAAGCCCATGACCGAACTCTTAAAGAAGGGAGTCAAATTTGAGTGGAATGACAAATGCGATGAAGCTTCCACACCTTGCGAAGACATTTGACTTCAGCCCCAGTTTTGGCTCAGCCCGATTGCACCAAGCCCTATGATGTCTATTGCGATGCATCAGGCACCGGCCTTGGCTGTGTTCTCATGCAAGAGAACCGAGTCATTGCTTATGCTTCTCGAGCACTTCGGCCTCATGAGCAAAACTACCCCACGCATGATCTTGAGTTAGCAGCGGTTATTCATGCTCTCAAGATGTGGAGACACTATTTGATGGGTGTTCCCTGCAACATATACACAGACCACAAGAGCCTCAAATATGTTTTCACTCAGGGCACATTTGAATATGAGACAGCGAAGATGGTTGGAGTTAGCAAAGGACTATGACCTCAGTGTGCATTATCACCCCGGGAAGGCTAATGTAAGTTGCGGATGCACTAAGCCGCAAGGCTCATTGTCATTGTCTTTTCCGTGGAGTCCTACGCTGACCACCCTGTGTCATCAAATGGCAAAGCTCAATTTGGAGATTGTTCCACACGGGTATTTCAGCCATATTGCAGTGGAACCAACCTTGCACGATCAGATTGTTGTACCCAATTAAATGACGCGAGCATTAAAATCCTTAAAGGAAATTGTTCCAAGGAGAAGGTGAAAGAGAAGTACAAGTGTTTCCGACTAGATGGGCAGGGAGTAATGTGGTTTGGACATCGCCTCGTGGTGCCCAAAACACGGAACTCCGGAGGGAAGATTATGGATGAGGCACATCTCTCTAAATTTTCTATCCATCCCGGCAGCACCAAAATGTACCAAGATTTGAAACAAAACTTTTGGTGGACTCGAATGAAGCGAGAAATTGCCACGTATGTGTCGGAATGTGACACATGCCAGCGGGTTAAGGCCAGCCACTGAAGGTAGCAGGCACGCTTCAACCTCTACCTATTCCCTCATGGAAGTGGAAGATATAAGCATGGACTTCATTGTTGGACTTCCCAGAACCCCGCCAGGGGCACGACTCCATTTGGGTAATTGTGGACCGCCTTACCAAACCCGCACATTTTATTCCGGTCAATACCTTTTATAACGCTAAAGAAGTACGCGGAGATTTTATTTGGAGCGGATCGTTTGTCTACATGGGGGTACCCAAGACGATAAATTTCAGATCGTGGTGCTCCGTTCGTAGCACGCTTTTGGGAACAATTGCAAATGTCCCTAGGCACCAAACTGATCCGTAGTTCAGCATATCACCCACAGACCGATGGCAGACAGAAAGGGTAAATCAAATACTTGAGGATATGCTTCGAGCTTGTGTTATCCATTATGGAAAGAATTGGGAGAAGTGTCTATCTCTGGCCGAATTCTCCTATAACAACAGCTACCAAGCGAGTCTTAAAATGGCTCCTTTCGAAGCCTTGTATGGTAGGAGATGTCGGACCCCGTTGTGTTGGTCCCAGGCAGGCGAGAGGTATGCTTATGGCCCTGACCTTGTAAAGGAAGCAGAAGAAAAGGTTAGAATCATTCGTGAAAATTTGAGAACTGCCCAGTCAAGGCAGAAGAGTTACTTTGATCAACGGCGAAAAACCACTTCAGTTTGAAGTCGGTGATCACGTGTATCTTAAGGTCTCCCCGACCAAGGTGTGCAGAGATTGGATTGAAAGGAAGCTTGCACCTCGTTATATCGGGCCCGTATGAAATCACTCAGCAATGTGGGCCGGTAGCCTATCAAGTGAAGCTTCCCGAGAAACTCTCAGCTGTACACAATGTGTTCCATGTTTCTCAACTCAAGAGGTGTCTTCGTGTTCCGACCGAGGTCGTTGAACAAGAGGAACTCTCGGTTGAACCGGATCTCTCTTACGATGAGCATCCCGTTAAAATCCTCGACGAGAAAGAGCGACAAACACGACGGAAGGGAGTTAAAATGTACAAAATTCAGTGGAGTCATCACTCCGAGGATGAAGCCACGTGGGAAACCGAGGACTATCTTAAGAAGAACTACCCCGACATCCTTTCTTAGACAAGGTACCTTTTCCCACCTTGTTCCTAAGTGCAATCGAATCTCGGGACGAGATTCTTTGTAAGGGGGGTAGGCTGTGACATCCCTGATGTAAAAATATTGGAAGTACTTTTAAAACAGGTTAAAAGGGGAAAAAGTGGTGTTGGAACTCAAAAATTCATCAAAATTCAAATTTAACTTCAAAAGCAAAGGACCTTGGGCACCCAACTGAAATCTCAAGATTTTTGGTGCTGAACTTAAACATCTCGGACCAAAAGAGTAGTTGTGATCACCTACAGCCCTTCGCGACAACCTGCCACGGTGTTCGCTCCGCTCGATGACCCTCGAGCGGGGATGTCCGTCACGATCGAGCTTAGCTTCCGTGACGATCGAGCGATGTCCGTCACGATCGAGCTTAGCCCGAATGACCGTCACGATCGAGCTTAGCCCGAATGTCCGTCACGATCGAGCTTAGCCCGAATGACCGTCACGATCGAGCTATGTCCGTGACGATCGAGCCTAGTCAGTATTGTCCGTGACGATCGAGCTATGTCCGTGACGATCGAGCCTAGCTAGTAGATTCAGTCACGATTCGAGGCCGCACGATAGGACCCTCGAGGCCCCGCAGTCCGTCACGCTCGAGGCTCCGCAGCCAAGCTCGAGGACTTACCCTCGAGCGACGTTCCGTCACGCTCGAGGCTCCGCAGCCAAGCTCGAGGGGCACTTACCCTCGAGCGACGTTCCGTCACCCTCGAGGCTTCGCAGCCAAGCTCGAGGGGGGCACTCACCCTCGAGCGGCGTTTCCGACCTTTCGAGGCTCGGCAAGCTCGAGCTTGCGGTTCAAGCTCGAAGCACCGTAGCGCCTGGTCGAAGTGCCCGGTCCAAGCTCGGAAGTTGTGTCCCGCACCTCAACTCCAACTTTTAATTTTACACGTTTCGAAGTTCAGCTCAAATTTTTGGAGAAAGTTCAAAAGGGGCAAAGGAGCTCCACGGGGCTGCCAGCTCGCCCCTGGCGCGCTCCTGCTCCGGCCGCCACGTGGCCGGCGTGTGGCGGAGACCGCGTCGGGTCGGCCGAGCCGTGGCGGCAGCTAGCTCTTGTCCTCACGCGTTTGTCCAAGCCTTCCGTACCGTCACGTCGCGGGCGACGGCGCACTGCTGCCTCGCGCCGCGGAGCGCCATCATACGGTCGCGCGCCGCCGTGGCCGCACGCGCGCTCGCGCCGCGCCGAGCGCACTGCAGGCGGTAGAGTCCGTTCGCGTCGCGCCAAAGCCTCTGCTGAGGATCTCCACTTCATCACGCGATGATCTTTGACGCCCAACCGCGCGTGTGTGCTCTGTTCGAGTTCGCCGCGCCATCAATGGCGACCGCGACAGCCACCCACGCGCTCGCACGCTCCCGAGGCCGCACAGTGCCTCCCTTGCGTGCCCAAGCACTCCACCGCGCAGTCCCACCCCTCCTCTCACTCGCTCACTTGGTCATTTCCACTTCCCCGCGCTCGCTCGGTCTTCTTCTTCCTCGCGCCGCGCGAACCGAGCCGAGCTCCTCCGAGAAATTCGCCTCCCACACTCCACCATTCCCAAATTCGTCGCGCACGAAGCTAGCCCTCTACTCCAGCTCCATTTCCCCCCACTTTCCCCCAAGCTATTGTCGCTTCTCCGGCGAGAATTCGTGATTTCCCCCAAATCGCGATTTTCGCCGCCGGAGCACCCGCACGTCGAGACCCTACTCCGAGCCGTCCCCGAGGTCAACCGAGCACGCCATTGGCTTCCTCGAGCTCCACTGGTGCTCTAGGACCCCTCGAACCTCGGCGAACGACCCCGAGCCTCACCGGCGTAGAAGCCGCGGCGGCCGCGCCGCCACCACCTCATCGCCGGCGCAACTCCGACCACCCCCCGGCCTCCAAACCGTCCTCAAACGACTCGTGGTGAGCCCAGGAAGCTTTTCCCCCACTTCCCCGTGCCTAGTTCGCCGCCGTTTGGCCGGCGCAACTCCGGCGAGAGCCGAGGGCCTTCCTTCATCGTCTTCGTTTGTCTAGGGGTCTCTGTGCAAAAGTCCAGGGACTCGTTCGCGAAGTTTTGAAAGTTCTAGGGTTCCCTGCGAAAATAGATTCTTAAAACTAGATTTGTTTTTCCCGAATCTTGTAAAATCCATTAAAAATCGTACAAAAATCAGAAAAATGCATAAAAATACTCTCTGGATTCGTGAGAGTCTAAACTACAATCCCTATTAGACATGTTTATACTTTTGATGAACTGTTTTTGAGCTAAAATTCAAACTATGAAAATGGAAAGTAGTGCACCATTTCAAATCCAGAGCTCCGCTAGGGTTGAGCTTTGGATATGTTGTGTGTAGTGAATTTGGACAGCTTGTGTCCAAAGGGGACCTAAAAATATGAACTGTAGCTCCAGTTATAAATTAAAATGTGTTTTCTGTCTTTTTGCAGTGCAGAAATCTTTAAAAATAATCTGTGCAGTGAAAAATCACCATTTTGCTCCAGAGGACTAAAAACTTGTTAGCACACCTGTGAAAAATGAAAAACTTAATTTTTGCTCTGTTTAGGATAGCAAATAAATAAATATGTGTTTTTGGTTAGAAATTTATTGAGGACTACCCAAGGGTTATTTTGAGCCACCACTTGGCCAGAGCCCTCCTCATGCTATTGCCTAGCTTTGGTAGGAAAATCTCCTGAACTAGATGATTTTCGATTTTGTATGATTTAAATTCGATTCTGCTAGCAGCCGTTTGATATATTTTTAATAAATTATGTGTGGCTCAGAATTAGCTAAATTTTGGAGTGAGCTTAGATCTTATACTCCAGTAGCTGCCATAAAGTTTATAGCTAAAAATGATGAACAGAAATGGAGAAACAAAAATGAGAAGTAATCCAGGTGGAAATTGATTTATATAAAAGATAAAACCTTTGGTTAGTTAGTTAGAATAAAATAAGTGGAATCTGAAATTCCAGAACAGCCACCCTAAGTTATGCATCTCATGTAGAAGGCGCTATCCCGGACGGCGACTACCACCTCATCCCCCGCAGACGAGGAAGAAGTCCCGGAGGAAGGTGCCGGTGCAGGATCGACCAACCCGGAGGCTAACCCCCAGTCCGAGCAAGAAGGCAAGCCCCGGAGCATAACCTAACTTTACCAAATCATGCACTTTGAATTCTCTATGTTTGTGCATTTACGTTTCAAGGAGTTGATTGAATACCTTAGCTGCACATTTCCTAGTACCTTTGACTTGCAACACTAGTAAGAAAGGATCGATAGGGCATTGCTCTAGGTCCGTTACAAGTCGAGTGATTTCCTGTCACTCGCGAGACACAGGAATTGCTTGTCTTTACTTATGTTGGAATCATAAGGATTGACGGGCGGGATGGCAGATGTAGATCTCCCGTCCGTGTATGATAATTGATTTAAGGTCGAAATGTGTGGTAGAGTGTGTCAAGTTTTTGAACGTACCACATGCATGCCGATGTATGGGGATCGGTAAGCCCGGTACCAGATTGAAGCAGCTAGGGCCGATAGCCATCTCTCCTTGGAAACTTGTTTCCCCTGCCGTACACTTGTGGATATATGCGTGAGACTGTGAGTGAAGCAGTAAACCTTTATCCTAAGGAAATGGACCCGGTTCCGAATTGTGGATCGATGGGAAAGGTTGGGAAATGCTTGTACCTTTTATAGCAAGCAGAGTATCCGTGTGTGTTGGGTTTCCCCTGGCCAGGTAGCAGAAATTCGGTTCGAACTGTCCGCTTCTCGCGGTCAATGAGACTGCTTGACCGCCTTGCTACATTGAGTAACAAGTGGAACTTTGAGATTGATAAACTTGTTGTATGAATTAAATTATATTGCACCACTTGTATGCTTAGGAAGGATGCTAATCTAGAATGGTTAAATCTACTAGAATATGATGCTAAAACTTGAAAGCAAGGACCTACTCTTAGTTGCTTTTTGGCAAACAAACCCACCAGCCAAAAGCCTCTCATGGTCTAGATGTCGGTGATGTAGTTTTCACCCGACGGGTAAGCCTTGCTGAGTATTAGTATACTCAGCCTTGCTTGTGGCATTGATTTACAGGTACACCTTTGGATGTCGATGCTTTGTCTTGGCCTACCCAGGTTCCACCTGGCTGGCACATCGAATGGGTTCCGTCCTCTGCCGAGGATCGGGAGGAGTAGCATCGTGGCAGGCTTCAGCACGGTGTTATTGTATCGTCGTTAGATTATCTTCCGCTGCAATGAAACTTTTATTCCGCTGCAAGACTTTGTACTATGATTTAAATTGAACTTGGTTTGTAATAACTTGTGATACCTATTTATGTATGTTAAATTGTGGAATGTTGTAATCTCTGGAAACTCACCTTCGTGTGGGCGTGCTGTTGTTTTCGATCGAGAAAAGAACGTGGTTAATCGGGTTTAATCCGACGGCGCTCCAGCTTATTCCGGATTAAGTGCCTGACTACTTGATTAGTGGTCCCGAGGTACTTAACTTGGAATAATTTCGGAGTGGAACCGCCACAGAAGCCTTCCTACTTAGATATGTCATGATAGGCCTTCGTCCTCCATTCTCCAACTCAGCCAATTGATTTCATCATTTTAACTCTGGCTGATTGGGGAATCTATGTTTCACCTCTCGATCACCTAATGGGAATGATGTTCAATGTGCATAAAGTTTCTCGGGCGATTGCCCTTCCATCACCTCTCCATGTTCATGACTGTCTGCTTGACTTGTCTAGGGATGGTATGGAGTGGCAACCTGGTGATTTTTCTCCAACCCGCTGATGCACTTCTAAGGGTGGAGTGTGAGTCTCCATATCCTTACCACAATTTGAAGTGCTCAACCAATGTGGACATCTAGTCCATGATTACCAAGATGCTCGACAATCTTCCAACTGAAGTTGGATCAATGAGTATAGCATCATGGGCTCCGCAAAGACTCTTAGCATGTTGTGCTTTGGTTAGCTAGGTGATCAGTCTATCTAACCTAAGCACAAGGTTTGTACGGAAAAGAAAATCCGTAGTCATCCTATATGAGGAGTTCATTCTCTATGAAAGAAGTGGAAACACGCTATGAGTGCCCTTGACGGTGAGCGCGATACGCAAGACACGCCGCCGAAGGACAAAAAGTCTCGCGGGTCTCATCACATGGTGGTTGTAGCGGTGGAGTAAACCAGTACGTAAGAAATCCCTTAGGTGAAATCTGTTAAGGTGAATGAATTCCTTCTCTCTGAGGGTGTAAATCCAAATCTGTAAAATGGCCCTTGAGAGAGTATCATCTCATATGATTATTCTTATATCCTTGGAGATGATATGCCAACTCATTTCCTTGCTCTCTTCCCTTTTTGATTTGCGAATTCTTGAAGGAGCAGGAATCCAACGGACGAGTTATGGCTTGTCGCCCTCTTGGTCAGGAGATATCTTGGTGTAGCATGGTCCGTGTGTGCTATCACTTGACATCGACCAAGTAGGGTCTGAACTTGTCAATGGCAAAAACCATTAGACAGTTTCTTCTCCGTTGTTGAGTTCTGGTCAATGCTTCAGATGATGATATTTCTTGCATTGATCCAGCTCTGTCCCGACTGTGTGGTTGCTAGCGTTGGCACATGATCTTGATCGAAAAAATCCAATCAGAAGATTGTACGATGGGGGCCTGATACTCATGTCACATAAGACCTTCTCCGACAATTCTCCTATTTTTGGGGATACTGAGAATTCATCAACGAATTGATGTTCCCGATGAGGTCAGTAGACAGAGAAGGCTGCCATCATATATCTCTAAAATGTTGCCAGTGCATTGCATAGACCAACAATTATTTGCCGAGGGGCGAGGATAGATGGAGGTAGATCAAAATTCCTTTGACTCCCTCCCTCATCGCATCGTTTAGCCAAATGGTTGTTTGTCCGGTTCAAAGCGACACGATGGGTGTTGGGGATGATCCCCGTCCAGTCTGTAGAGAATATCTAAAAACGAACCCATATTTCTCTAAGACTTTTGCAGCTGCCAAGCCTTATTCTCTGTCAGTTTTCACTTGATGATGACTGGTGTGCTATGATTGTGTGAAGAAAGCATCTATCCATCCAGGTGGCAGCGGTCTTCACTCTAGTAGAGGAGGCTGTGGTTCCTTCTCCATGTTGAGCAAGGATCGCCCGGTTCTACCTCTTGGATGATAGGGATGACAAAAATCTTTAGCTGATATAACTCAACTGAGTGCTTTCTTCACTTGAGTCTCGCTCTAGCCTCCAAGATAGTTTTCACTGATCATGCAAGGCTAAGTTCACTAATCATGTAAGGCCGATCAGGATGTTCCTTTATCAACTCTGAGCTGGAGCACAGATCGATCATGATGGAGTTGACAAGATGCTCTATTGGCTGACAGATCAAGAAGAAGTGTCACCTTCCAGGATATCGAAAGATGTGGAAATCCAGGAATACTCTGTTGTGCCTTAGGCACAACTCGATAATTCCCTTGCTTCCAGTATCTGGCCCGTTGATCCCTTTCAGGTGCTTACGAAAAATAAATCGTAGACAGCTTCTTGTGTGTCAGTCCCCCCAATAGGTCATTCATTCCTTGCTCATGACCGCAGATAGACCCTTAATCTGTGATGTGACTTTCGGAGTGAATCTTCTCAGGACTTGCACGCATAATGCGGCAAATTCTCGAAAGAGTTCTCTGAGGAATTTTGTTCGATCACTTCCTATGGTTAGATGTGGTGGTCTGATGAAAGGGTGAGGATTTGCTGTTTGGTCTCGGGAGAGTCTAGAGTCTGTTGGTGGAAGAAGAAAGTGACGTGAGCACTTCCGGCTTAATCCACCAACGAATCTTCCCAGATTGCTCCAAGAGACTCATTATCTGAGCCTTAGGGATAAGATAGATGAACAGGCAAATTTCACCCTCAACTGCACTCCGGTAGTACCAAAGCTTTGCTTCTCCCTTCAGAGAAAACGAGAAAAACTCTGCGTTGGTTCATCCCGGTAAAAATAGGAGAGCAATTCTCCTCATCTAATCCAAGGATTGTGAACGAACCATGGCAACATGACTGGGATGGGTCTCAAAGCCATGTGGTGGGGGTGGAAGGATGGAGGTAGTTCCAAAAACTCGCGAAATAGAACTGCCGGAAAACTAGGAGCAGGGTATGCTCCATGTGGTAGGGTGGAAAAGTGTACAGCTAGAAAAATTCTAAACTAGTGTTGCTACCATTCCCCAGCAACGACGTCAGAAAAGCTTGTTGACACTCCTTACCTAACGAATCCAGCAAGCTCACGGAGACCGCTGTAGCCTTTCACCAGGGGAGTAAAAACCTGGATGTCAAATCCAAGGAATGGTAGACGCAACTAGCCTAAAGTTCTCTAACCAGCCCCCTGAGGAGAACAGGCAAAGGAGTAGAGAGCTTAACCTTAGTAGCTACTCGTTACCCCAGATAACTTATCCTTAAGCTAACCAGATCTGCTTCGACGACTAGGTGGGGAGAACTCAGAACGGATGAGAGAGGGGTTCCTCCAAGGCCAGCAACTACTGTTATAATACACCCGAACATGGTGGACTACAAAGGACGGACAGGGCTGTCACCACCTGCCGCCTACCTACAATCAGTTCTGTGGGTGCAACACAACAAAAGTAGTTATCAAGCACAAGCACCACGCTTAAGCTATCAACTACTGACCTCCACCCAACGCGAAGGCTTATGAGGAAAAGACATGGGATCCCGCAGATCAAGGTAGGATAAAGATAAACTGCTGAAGGTAAAGAGCAGAACTAGCGAGAAACTAAGGCAAGAGACCGAGGACTTACTAAGATGAACTCTGAAGCTTTATTCCTCAGGGGCGGAACAATGTTGGGGAAAGGCCGAGATGACTCCCGAACTCCCTCTACAAGCTTGGCTGTTACCCAAGCACTCACCCACTACTCTCTCTACTCTACTGTAAAGATAGTGGACTACATCTCTTGAGCCTTCTCTTCTCTCCAAAGGATGGTGAGTGAGGGGTGAGGGCTCCTTTTATAGCCACTCAAGGTCGGTTCAAGGGTGGTTGCATGCATAACCGCACTCCAACTGCCAGAGTAACCGCCACGCAAAGATGGGGCGAGAATCGCCTCAGGTGGCACGGCCGGCCGGCTCTCTAGTGCCGATCGGCCTGGGAATTCGTCTCATTCTCGCACTGCCTTTCTTGTGGACGACCCTTGTGGCTCTAGTGATGACGGTTATGACCGCTTCCAAGGCGGTTGTGGAGTTAGGACCGAAAGGCCTAGACAAGTTTTATGAGGCTTTCGGTCTTAAACTTGTCCATTCCTTACTAAACCTTGCATGGAGGCTCATTGGTGATTCCTAGAGCCAATTGTGAGAAAGTTTGGGCCGATTTGTGGAGCTCCCGGCCGGACCGCCTAGGGTCATAGGCCGGCCGGCCGGCAGGTTTGCCGGCAGACTTCCGGGCGCGTAACTTTCTCGTTCCGGACTCCGAATTGGTTAATCCAAATGATTTCATTCGATCGTCTCGGAAGAGCTCTCGACATGGTGATTGTCCAAGTTATGTCAATTTGGATAACTTTGCATCATGTCCCAGTCTACCTTTGAACCGTCACTTGTTGCTTCGCCATGTGATGTTTATGCACCATTTTACCTGTATTTCCTTTGCGAAACATATGCGTGCACAAAACTTGTGGAACTCATTAGCGTAAATGATATCAGCATGATATCACTATATGAGCATGAAATTTGGAAAATGTTGCAATTAAAAATCATAGATACGATGCCAACACCGGGCGAGCTCGTGCTATGCCTGCATAGCAAGAGAGGGAGAGAGAAATCGCTCGGCCTCCCCTAGAGCATCGAGAGAGGGGTGACAACCTTTGCATGCCTCCTATAATAACAAGAAAGTTGTCAATTGTCCTAAATGACTTATTTCCCTATAAAAAGAGAGAGTATTAAAAAAATATAGAAATTTGAGGAAGAGATAATAGAAAGAAAGTTTATCTAAGAGGTTGGAAGTTCTATGTTATATTTCCTCCAAAAATTTCTATAGATTGAGCCCTGAGCCATTTCTTGAGGAATTTGTAGGATTCTTGGGACGTGTCAGTCTTGGTTCCAATGGGGTACATAGGCAAATTTCTGTAGAAAAAAATTTCCTACAAAATTCCATCTGGCAATTATGTGACGGACCCTTAGACGCATTTAATTGTCAACCACAAGAATACGGATCGCA
>JACEFO010002767.1:0-88336 GCA_015342445.1 Digitaria exilis
GATCGAGCCTAGCCAGTAGTTCCGTCACGATTCGAGGCCGCCCACGATAGGGACCCTCGAGCCCGAGTCCGTCACGCTCGAGGCCCGCAGCCAAGCTCGAGGACTTACCCTCGAGCGACGTTCCGTCACGCTCGAGGCTCCGCAGCCAAGCTCGAGGGGGCACTTACCCTCGAGCGACGTTCCGTCACGCTCGAGGCTTCGCACAAGCTCGAGGGGGGCACTCACCCTCGAGTGGCGTTTCCGACCATTCGAGGCTCGGCAAGCTCGAGCTTGCGGTTCAAGCTCGAAGCGCCGTAGCGCCTGGTCGAAGTGCCTGGTCCAAGCTCGAAAGTTGTGTCCCACACCTCAGACCCCAACTTTTAATTTACCCGTTTCGAAGTTCAGTTCGAATTTTTGGAGAAAATTTCGAATTTGTAAATCGGAGTCTCCACGGCTGCTTACACGTGCCCCTGGCGCGCGCTGCGCTGGCCGGAGCTTCGGCCGCCACGTGGCCGGCGAGCGCGCAAGGCGGCGTGAGCTGGCAAGCCGCGGCGGACGCTGGCGGCTTGTCGCCTAGCATCTTGTCCGCCACTTCCCAGCCATCACTCGCCGCTGTCGCCTCGCCTCGCCTCGCGCCGCGAGACGAGCGCATCATACTGTCGCGCGCCGCCGTGGCCGCACGCAGCGCTCGCGCGCGCCGAGCGCACTGCAGGCGGTAGAGCCATCGCGTCGCGCCCAAGCCTCTGCTAGAGGATCTCCACTTCTATTCACGCGATGATCTTTGACGCCCATGGACCGCGCGTGTGCGCTCTGTTCGAGCTCGCCGCGCCATCAATGGCGACCGCGACAAGGCCACCCACGCGCTCGCACGCTCCGAGCCGCACAGTGCTCTCCCTTGCGTGTCATCCTCCACCGCGCACAATTCACCCTCCTCTCACTCGCTCATTGGCCATGCACTTTCCCGTCGCTCGCTCGTCTTCTTCTTCCTCGCGCCCGCGCGAACCGAGCCGAGCTTCCCGAGGAACGCACGAAGCTAGCCCTCTACTCCAGCTCCAAATCCCCCACTTTCCCCAAGCTATTGTCCCTTCTCCGGCGAGAATTCGTGATTCCCCCAAATCGCGATTTTCGGCCGCCGGAGCACCCGCACGTCGAGACCCTACTCCGAGCCGTCCCGAGGTCAACCGAGCACGCCATTGGCTTCCTCGAGCTCCACTGGTGCTCTAGGACCCTCGAACCTCGGCGAACGACCCCGAGCTCACCGGCGTAGAAGCCGCGGCGGCCGCGCCGCCACCACCTCGTCGCCGGCGCAACTCCGACCACCCCCGGCCTCCAAACGTCCCAAACGACTCGTGGTGAGCCCAGGAAGCTTTCCCCCACTTCCCCGAGCCTAGTTCGCCGCCGTTTGGCCGGCGCAACTCCGGCGAGAGCCGAGGGACCTTCCTTCATCGTCTTCGTTTGTCTAGGGGTCTCTGTGCAAAAGTCCAGGGACTCGTTCGCGAAGTTTTGAAAGTTCTAGGGTTCCCTGCGAAAATAGATTCTTAAAACTAGATTTGTTTTTCCCGAATCTTGTAAAATCCATTTAAAAATCGTACAAAAATCAGAAAAATGCACAAAATATACTCTCTGGATTCGTGAGAGTCTAAACTACAATCTCTATTAGACATGTTTATACTTTTGATGAACTGTTTTTGAGCTAAAATTCAAACTATGAAAATGGAAAGTAGTGCACCATTTCAAATCCAGAGCTCCGCTAGGGTTGAGCTTTGGATATGTTGTGTGTAGTGACTTTGGACAGCTTGTGTCCAAAGGGGACCTAAAAATATGAACTGTAGCTCCAGTTATAAATTAAAATGTGTTTTCTGTCTTTTTGCAGTGCAGAAATCTTTAAAAATAATCTGTGCAGTGAAAAATCACCATTTTGCTCCAGAGGACTAAAAACTTGTTAGCACACCTGTGAAAAAATGAAAAACTTAATTTTTGCTCTTGTTTAGGATAGCAAATAAATAAATATGTGTTTTTGGTTAGAAATTTATTGAGGACTACCCAAGGGTTATTTTGAGCCACCACTTGGCCAGAGCCCTCCTCATGCTATTGCCTAGCTTTGGTAGGAAAATCTCCTGAACTAGATGAATTTTCGATTTGTATGATTTAAATTCGATTCTGCTAGCAGCCGTTTGATATATTTTTAATAAATTATGTGTAGCTCAGAATTAGCTAAATTTTGGAGTGAGCTTAGCTCTTATACTCCAGTAGCTGCCATAAAGTTTATAGCTAAAAATGATGAACAGAAATGGAGAAACAAAAATGAGAAGTAATCCAGGTGGGAAATTGATTTATATAAAAAAGATAAACTTTTTGTTTAGTTAGTTAGAATAAAAATAAGTGGAATCTGAAATTCCAGAACAGCCACCCTAAGTTATGCATCTCATGTAGAAGGCGCTATCCCGGACGGCGACTACCACCTCATCCCCTCAGACGAGGAAGAAGTCCCGGAGGAAGGTGCCGGTGCAGGATCGACCAACCCGGAGGCTAACCCCAGTCCGAGCAAGAAGGCAAGCCCCGGAGCATAACCTAACTTTACCAAATCATGCACTTTGAATTCTCTATGTTTGTGCATTTACGTTTCAAGGAGTTGATTGAATACCTTAGCTGCACATTTCCTAGTACCTATGACTTGCAACACTAGTATGAAAGGATCGATAGGGCATTGCTCTAGGTCCGTTACAAGTCGAGTGATTTCCTGTCACTCGCGAGACATAGGAATTGCTTGTCTTTACTTATGTTTGGAATCATAAGGATTGACGGGCGGGATGATAGATGTAGATCTCCCGTCCGTGTATGATAATTGATTTAAGGTCGAAATGTGTGGTAGAGTGTGTCAAGTTTTTGAACGTACCACATGCATGCCGATATATGGGGATCGGTAAGGCCCCGGTACCAGATTGAAGCAGCTAGGGCCGATAGCCATCTCTCCTTGGAAACTTTGTGTTCCCTGCCGTACACTTGTGGATATATGCGTGAGACTGTGAGTGAAGCAGTAAACCTTTATCCTAAGGAAATGGACCCGGTTCCGAATTGTGGATCGATGGGAAAGGTTGGGAAATGCTTGTACCTTTTATAGCAAGCAGAAGTATCCGTGTGTGTTGGGTTTCCCCTGGCCAGGTAGCAGAAATTCGGTTCGAACTGTCCGCTTCTCGCGGTCAATGAGACTGCTTGACCGCCTTGCTACATTGAGTAACAAGTGGAACTTTGAGATGATAAACTTGTTGTATGAATTAAATTGTATTGCACCACTTGTATGCTTAGGAAGGATGCTAATCTAGAATGGTTAAATCTACTAGAATATGATGCTAAAACTTGAAAGCAAGGACCTACTCTTAGTTGCTTTTGGCAAACAAACCCACCAGCCAAAAGCCTCTCATGGTCTAGATGTCGGTGATGTAGTTTTCACCCGACGGGTAAGCCTTGCTGAGTATTAGTATACTCAGCCTTGCTTGTGCATTGATTTACAGGTACAGGTAACCTTTGGATGTCGATGCTTTGTCTTGGCCTACCCAGGTTCCACCTGGCTGGCACATCGAATGGGTTCCGTCCTCTGCCGAGGATCGGGAGGAGTAGCATCGTGGCAGGCTTCAGCACGGTGTTATTGTATCGTCGTTAGATTATCTTCCGCTGCAATGAAACTTTTATTTCCGCTGCAAGACTTTGTACTATGATTTAAATTGAACTTGGTTTGTAATAACTTGTGATACCTATTTATGTATGTTAAATTGTGGAATGTTGTAATCTCTGGAACTCACCTTCGTGTGGGCGTGCTGTTGTTTCGATCGAGAAAAGAACGTGGTTAATCGGGTTTAATCCGACGGCGCTCCAGCTTATTCCGGATTAAGTGCCTGACTTACTTGATTAGTGGTCCCGAGTACTTAACTTGGAATAATTTCGGAGTGGAACCGCCACAGCTGGCATCAGAGCCGAAATAGCGCACCAGAGAGACCAACAAACCTTAAATAAATATTTTTGGAATAAAATTTGCCAACTCGTACTTCCGCCGTGCTTTTTCGGTGGAAGCTTGTTGTTAGGACCGTTAAGGATGTTACCTAGAACATGAAGCCTATGTGGGTTAAGGGATCACGATATGATAGGTGGCAAATAATATATTATACTGACTTCCAGCACATTCATTCTGTCATTTACTTTACGCAATGGTGGGCGCAAGGTACGGCGATTGCTGTAACGTACCACGGCACTATATGGAAAATATAGTGGCGGCACATAGTCAATACGCTGTGATGGCGTATGAAAATAGAATAGGATGGTGGGCGCAAGGTACGGCGATTGCTGTAGCGTACCACGGGCATCATATGCAAATATGATGGCGGCACAAAGTCAATACGCTATTTCAATAGCGTTATGAAACTGTCAATATGTTGCTTTGGTGACATATGAACATTGCCCGTTCAATGTTAAACGTTCGGGTGCCTACCTCTATAGTGGGTGGTAATGAATGGAGACGCTTCGTGAGTGCTGGCACGAAAGGTTGATTATACATGCTCTGGAATGAAATTTTCTGCAGGTACACTAACCACGATCCCGTATGTGAAACGGTTAGAGAAAATTCGACTAGTTAATATAGGAGAGACGGATATGCCTAGCCACCGGCACTAACTTCGTAGCCAAAAGTTTATTGGCATGTGTGTTGGCGAGAACGAATAGGCCGCTCATGCATTGCATCTCGCTGAATTAATATCGACTTTTAACACATGACCAAATCGAACCGCTGTCAAGGAAATTGAAATCACAACCCAAAAATCCTGCTGAGAACAATCTGTATGCACCCTTAATTCGAAACTGAAAACGTTGTCGAACGAAAAAGTGTTCAACACAAAAGTTGTCATAAATATTATGAAGTAAATGCTGGAGAAAGTTCAACGAAAATGGTCCAGTAAAGTTGGAGTTATGCTAAAATGGTAACCCCCTGTCTGCTGGAAATTTCTGGGGACAGTGAGATAAAAATTGAATTTTTACACCATCCTAACGACAGTTTCTGCTCAAACCTCCAAAATGAAACTTGTTAGGAATTACTTAAACAATGTCCTGGCCAAATTTGGGAATTTTTGAGCTTGTAGATTTCGAGTTTGAAATTTTTACTACCCTGCCCGGAATCTGTTTTTATTCTTTGGCGCTACCCGGTGCTCACCCTTGCCCCTTTTTCCTTTTGGTTCAGATGGACGCCCTCGCTGACCTGGCTAGCTACCCCAACGAGGTTTCCTTTTCAGACTGCTTGGGATGGGAAGGTTTCCCTAGCATTCTGTGGTCAGTTTTGCAGGCGCTCGACTACCCTACCCCGCCACAATATGAGAGAACCCTCATCCGAGACCGTGGTGTGACCCGTTCCCGTGTGCGTTTGGTGGTATATCGCCATCCACCATGTCCTAGCTCCCCCACTTGGAGTGTGGAAGTTCATGGACACCACATGGAGACGACTTGTGAGCTAGCTGCCTTGAATGGCATCAGTTCTTTTTGTGCTCAGAACCAGAGCTTGGTAGAGCACCAGTTGCTTGGGCTGTTTCCACCGACTCAGCCGGATGATCCCCACTGGACGAGGCGCTACCTTAGCTCTCCTTTGAGGATGGCGGAGAACCCCGTCGCTGCAGCCGCTTTGATGATGAGGTGGATACGGGCGTATCACCGGTTGCAGGCACTTCTTGGACGGTCGCAGAGCGAGATGCTCAACATTGCTATGGACATGTCCGCTCGTGCCCGTGACATAGGGTTGAGAGGACCTCCTTGTCCATTGAGGTGACCACCTAGAGATGCCATGATTGCTGACTTGGAGAGGCAATTGAATGACCTCCAGATTGCACACAACAACACCCAAAATGAGTTAACACAAACAAGGGATGAACTTGAGGAGGTACACGGTACCTTGGAGCATGCCAATGCTATGCTTGCCGCCCATGACGCTCAGCACCTTCTTGAGCAAGAAGGAGGGGAGGGTGAAGGAGAGGCCCCCGATTCCGACATGGACACCGAGGATGACATGCCGCCCTTCCAGCTCCACCTTCACCTATGGGCAGCGAGGCTACCGCTAACAATTTGGATGATTTTTAGAGTGGTAGTAGCAAGTTTACTCCTCCGCTAGGCCTAGATTTTGGCTTCATGTTATAATAGGCTAGATGGAGTTGAGCTTCTCCTTTTATCTTTTGGTGGCAATGTAAATTAATGGTGTGGTTGTGGGATCAAAACTTGATGATGTTGTTACAGCTGTGTTGAAAACATTCTGCAGCTGACCTTGTTTAATTATTGATGGGTTTTCCAATCCTTTCTGGGCTGTGATGTGAACTACAAAGTTGTTTGGAATTTGTCAAACAAAATGATCACCAAATTGCAACCCCATTGGTTAGCGAAATAAAAATGGCAACCAAAACACTACAGCTCGGCCTGCTGAAAAACAGCAAATGCAGAGAGCTAAAGATTGAATTTTTCGGCTTAGTTCCAGTCCGAATTTGATTCCGAGCCCAACATGAAAGTTGTAGAGCATAAAATTTTCGAGCTACGGACCGAATTGGAGCATTGGACTTGTTTCCTGTTGGGAGATATGATTTTTCTCCCGAACTGCGTGCTGATTTGTCATTCTGCGCAGTACACTTAATATATTGTCACGTTCTATCTTGTCATTCATTATGCAAGCTTATGGAATGTGGCTAATACAAGTCCCTACTGCAGATGGCAATCACCCGCAGCGGTCACGACGCTAGTGGCTCCAACGCTAACCAGCAGGGGCTAGAGGGGCAGCAACAGCCACCGCCACCTCCTCCACCGCAGTAACCTCCGACGTGGCAGCAGCTGTATGCCACGCAAACGGAGATTCTCCGGAACCTGCAGCATCAGCAACAGATGATGCAGCAGCAGATGCTTCAGCAGGGAGGTCAACGGGCCCCTCAGCCTCAGGTGGCCAGATATGAGGATTTTCTGGCAGCGCACCCACCGATTTTCTCACGAGCTGATGAGCCCTTGGAGGCCGACACCTGGATTCGAGCCATCGAGTCCAAATTCACCATCCTGGCGACACCTTGTGCCTCTAACCGCAAGGTCGTGTTCGCGGCACAGCAACTCCGCGGCCCAGCTCTCCTATGGTGGGAGAACTACCTGGCCCTGCAGCAGGAGGGTCATGTAGTTGAGTGGGATGAGTTCAAGGCTCATCACATTCCGGCCGGTCTAGTAGAGAGAAAGCTGAATGAGTTTTTGGCGCTGACCCAGGGTACCCGTACAGTGCTTCAGTACGCCCAGGCCTTCAATGGTCTGTGCCCTTATGCGGGTCATCACGCCGACTCCGACGAGAAGAAGCTAGAGAGGTTCCGACATGGCCTTAACACCAAGTTAAAGGCACAGTTGGCCACCACCCGTGCTGCCTCGTACGGCGATCTCGTGAACCTTGCCATCGCCCAGGAAGACGCCAATATGGTGCACAAGGCGGAGAAGAAGAGGAAGACTCCCGCTGGACCGTCAAGCGCGCAGCCACAGAGGTTCCGCTTGGTTCCCCCGGCTGCACCGCAGGGACAGTCCAGGGCACCTCAGGGAGGTGGATGGGTTGCTAGGGCCGCCACAGCCTAACGCGCCTCGTTTCCCTCCACCGCCGCAGCAGCAGCAAGCACCAAGGCAAAATGCACAGCAGCCAGCTCGCCCAGGAGCCGGCTATCAGTGCTTCAAGTGTGGAAGTAAAGATCATTTTATCAAGGATTGTCCGCAGAACAAGCAGCAAAACCAACGCCCGGGAAATCAGCAAGGCAAGGGCAAGCAGCAGCAGCGTGTGCAAGTTCGGCAAGGACGGCTCAACTACACCACCTTGGCCGACCTACCCGAGGGAGCCCCAGACATGACTGGTACTTCCCTATCTGCACTCAACCTGCTGTGATATTGTTTGATTCCGGGGCAACACATAGTTTTATAAGCACAAGGTTTCATGTGAAATGCGGATTAAAATCTTACCATACCAAATCATCATACGTGATATCAACTGCGGGAGGTAAAATTGCATCCAACCAAGTCACCCACAAGGTTCCGATCAGGCTGGGAAGTAAAACATTCCTACTGATTTGATTCTGCTGGAATGGAAGGAATTGACATTGTGTTAGGAGCCAATTGGATGACTCAACATAAGGTTGTCCTAGATGTTGCGGAACGAGTTGTTGAGATAAACTCGCCTACGCATGGCCCGAGTGTGCTATATCTGCCACAACGGACTTGCGTCGATGCGTGCGCTTACACAATGGTAGAAACCCAACTAAAGGACATTCCGGTGGTATGTGAGTATGCCGATGTATTTCCGGATGACTTACCTGGGATGCCGCCGGATAGAGACATTGAATTCGTGATTGAACTTCAACCTGGCACAGCACCTATATCAAAGAGACCATATAGAATGCCGCCCAATGAATTGGCTGAATTAAAAATTCAACTCCAAGAATTGCTAGATAAGGGTTTCATTCGTCCAAGTGTATCACCTTGGGGATGTCCCGCTATCTTTGTGAAGAAGAAGGACCATTCCTTGAGGTTGTGTATTGATTACCGGCCTCTCAATACGGTAACTATTAAGAACAAGTACCCACTCCCCCGTATTGACATCTTGTTTGACCAACTAGCTGGCGCCAGAGTGTTCTCCAAGATTGACCTTCGCTCTGGCTATCACCAAATCAAAATCAGGCCTTGTGACATTCCAAAGACTGCCTTTTCCACACGTTATGGACTTTATGAATTCTTGGTTATGTCTTTTGGACTCACCAATGCCCCGGCCTACTTCATGTACCTCATGAATTCGGTCTTCATGTCTAAACTAGACAAGTTTGTGGTGGTTTTCATTGATGACATTCTTATATATTCTAAGAATGAGGAAGAGCATGCCGAGCACCTTCGCATTGTTCTTCAGAGATTGAGAGATCACCAGCTCTACGCCAAGTTCTCCAAGTGTGAATTTTGGCTAGAGAGCGTGAAGTTCTTAGGCCACACGGTTTCCAAGGATGGTATATCCGTGGATCCAACCAAAGTGCAAGAGGTGTTGGATTGGCAACCACCTACTTCTGTCCACGAGATTCGGAGTTTTCTGGGTTTAGCCGGTTATTACCGCCGTTTTATTCCGGACTTCTCTCGGATTGCGAAGCCCATGACCGAACTCTTAAAGAAGGGAGTCAAATTTGAGTGGAATGACAAATGCGATGAAGCTTTCCACACCTTGCGAAGACATTTGACTTCAGCCCCAGTTTTGGCTCAGCCCGATTGCACCAAGCCCTATGATGTCTATTGCGATGCATCAGGCACCGGCCTTGGCTGTGTTCTCATGCAAGAGAACCGAGTCATTGCTTATGCTTCTCGAGCACTTCGGCCTCATGAGCAAAACTACCCCACGCATGATCTTGAGTTAGCAGCGGTTATTCATGCTCTCAAGATGTGGAGACACTATTTGATGGGTGTTCCCTGCAACATATACACAGACCACAAGAGCCTCAAATATGTTTTCACTCAGGCACATTTGAATATGAGACAGCGAAGATGGTTGGAGTTAGCAAAGGACTATGACCTCAGTGTGCATTATCACCCCGGGAAGGCTAATGTAGTTGCGGATGCACTAAGCCGCAAGGCTCATTGTCATTGTCTTTCCGTGGAGTCCTACGCTGACACCCTGTGTCATCAAATGGCAAAGCTCAATTTGGAGATTGTTCCACACGGGTATTTCAGCCATATTGCAGTGGAACCAACCTTGCACGATCAGATTGTTGTAGCCCAATTAAATGACGCGAGCATTAAAATCCTTAAAAGGAAATTGTCCAAGGAGAAGGTGAAAGAGAAGTACAAGTGTTTCCGACTAGATGGGCAGGGAGTAATGTGGTTTGGACATCGCCTCGTGGTGCCCAAAAACACGGAACTCCGGAGGAAGATTATGGATGAGGCACATCTCTCTAAATTTTCTATCCATCCCGGCAGCACCAAAATGTACCAAGATTTGAAACAAAACTTTTGGTGGACTCGAATGAAGCGAGAAATTGCCACGTATGTGTCGGAATGTGACACATGCCAGCGGGTTAAGGCCAGCCACTTGAAGGTAGCAGGCACGCTTCAACCTCTACCTATTCCCTCATGGAAGTGGGAAGATATAAGCATGGACTTCATTGTTGGACTTCCCAGAACCCCGCAGGGGCACGACTCCATTTGGGTAATTGTGGACCGCCTTACCAAGACCGCACATTTTATTCCGGTCAATACCTTTATAACGCTAAGAAGTACGCGGAGATTTATTTGGAGCGGATCGTTTGTCTACATGGGGTACCCAAGACGATAATTTCAGATCGTGGTGCTCCGTTCGTAGCACGCTTTTGGGAACAATTGCAAATGTCCCTAGGCACCAAACTGATCCGTAGTTCAGCATATCACCCACAGACCGATGGGCAGACAGAAAGGGTAAATCAAATACTTGAGGATATGCTTCGAGCTTGTGTTATCCATTATGGAAAGAATTGGGAGAAGTGTCTATCTCTGGCCGAATTCTCCTATAACAACAGCTACCAAGCGAGTCTTAAAATGGCTCCTTTCGAAGCCTTGTATGGTAGGAGATGTCGGACCCCGTTGTGTTGGTCCCAGGCAGGCGAGAGGTATGCTTATGGCCCTGACCTTGTAAAGGAAGCAGAAGAAAAGGTTAGAATCATTCGTGAAAATTTGAGAACTGCCCAGTCAAGGCAGAAGAGTTACTTTGATCAACGGCGAAAACCACTTCAGTTTGAAGTCGGTGATCACGTGTATCTTAAGGTCTCCCCGACCAAGGGTGTGCAGAGATTTGGATTGAAAGGAAAGCTTGCACCTCGTTATATCGGCCCGTATGAAATCACTCAGCAATGTGGGCCGGTAGCCTATCAAGTGAAGCTTCCCGAGAAACTCTCAGCTGTACACAATGTGTTCCATGTTTCTCAACTCAAGAGGTGTCTTCGTGTTCCGACCGAGGTCGTTGAACAAGAGGAACTCTCGGTTGAACCGGATCTCTCTTACGATGAGCATCCCGTTAAAATCCTCGACGAGAAAGAGCGACAAACACGACGGAAGGGAGTTAAAATGTACAAAATTCAGTGGAGTCATCACTCCGAGGATGAAGCCACGTGGGAAACCGAGGACTATCTTAAGAAGAACTACCCCGACATCCTTTCTTAGACCAAGGTACCTTTTCCCACCTTGTTCCTAAGTGCAATCGAATCTCGGGACGAGATTCTTTGTAAGGGGGGTAGGCTGTGACATCCCTGATGTAAAAATATTGGAAGTACTTTTAAAACAGGTTAAAAAGGGGAAAAAGTGGTGTTGGAACTCAAAAATTCATCAAAATTCAAATTTAACTTCAAAAGCAAAGGACCTTGGGCACCCAACTGAAATCTCAAGATTTTTGGTGCTGAACTTAAACATCTCGGACCAAAAGAGTAGTTGTGATCACCTACAGCCCTTCGCGACAACCTTGCCACGGTGTTCGCTCCGCTCGATGACCCTCGAGCGGGGATGTCCGTCACGATCGAGCTTAGCTTCCGTGACGATCGAGCGATGTCCGTCACGATCGAGCTTAGCCCGAATGACCGTCACGATCGAGCTTAGCCCGAATGTCCGTCACGATCGAGCTTAGCCCGAATGACCGTCACGATCGAGCTATGTCCGTGACGATCGAGCCTAGTCAGTATTGTCCGTGACGATCGAGCTATGTCCGTGACGATCGAGCCTAGCTAGTAGATTCAGTCACGATTCGAGGCCGCACGATAGGACCCTCGAGGCCCCGCAGTCCGTCACGCTCGAGGCTCCGCAGCCAAGCTCGAGGACTTACCCTCGAGCGACGTTCCGTCACGCTCGAGGCTCCGCAGCCAAGCTCGAGGGGGCACTTACCCTCGAGCGACGTTCCGTCACCCTCGAGGCTTCGCAGCCAAGCTCGAGGGGGGCACTCACCCTCGAGCGGCGTTTCCGACCTTTCGAGGCTCGGCAAGCTCGAGCTTGCGGTTCAAGCTCGAAGCACCGTAGCGCCTGGTCGAAGTGCCCGGTCCAAGCTCGGAAGTTGTGTCCCGCACCTCAACTCCAACTTTTAATTTTACACGTTTCGAAGTTCAGCTCAAATTTTTGGAGAAAGTTCAAAAGGGGCAAAGGAGCTCCACGGGGCTGCCAGCTCGCCCCTGGCGCGCTCTGCTCCGGCCGCCACGTGGCCGGCGTGTGGCGGAGACCGCGTCGGGTCGGCCGAGCCGTGGCGGCAGCTAGCTCTTGTCCTCACGCGTTTGTCCAAGCCTTCCGTACCGTCACGTCGCGGGCGACGGCGCACTGCTGCCTCGCGCCGCGGAGCGCCATCATACGGTCGCGCGCCGCCGTGGCCGCACGCGCGCTCGCGCCGCGCCGAGCGCACTGCAGGCGGTAGAGTCCGTTCGCGTCGCGCCAAAGCCTCTGCTGAGGATCTCCACTTCATCACGCGATGATCTTTGACGCCCAACCGCGCGTGTGTGCTCTGTTCGAGTTCGCCGCGCCATCAATGGCGACCGCGACAGCCACCCACGCGCTCGCACGCTCCCGAGGCCGCACAGTGCCTCCCTTGCGTGCCCAAGCACTCCACCGCGCAGTCCCACCCCTCCTCTCACTCGCTCACTTGGTCATTTCCACTTCCCCGCGCTCGCTCGGTCTTCTTCTTCCTCGCGCCGCGCGAACCGAGCCGAGCTCCTCCGAGAAATTCGCCTCCCACACTCCACCATTCCCAAATTCGTCGCGCACGAAGCTAGCCCTCTACTCCAGCTCCATTTCCCCCCACTTTCCCCAAGCTATTGTCGCTTCTCCGGCGAGAATTCGTGATTTCCCCCAAATCGCGATTTTCGGCCGCCGGAGCACCCGCACGTCGAGACCCTACTCCGAGCCGTCCCCGAGGTCAACCGAGCACGCCATTGGCTTCCTCGAGCTCCACTGGTGCTCTAGGACCCCTCGAACCTCGGCGAACGACCCCGAGCTCACCGGCGTAGAAGCCGCGGCGGCCGCGCCGCCACCACCTCATCGCCGGCGCAACTCCGACCACCCCCGGCCTCCAAACCGTCCTCAAACGACTCGTGGTGAGCCCAGGAAGCTTTTCCCCCACTTCCCCGTGCCTAGTTCGCCGCCGTTTGGCCGGCGCAACTCCGGCGAGAGCCGAGGGCCTTCCTTCATCGTCTTCGTTTGTCTAGGGGTCTCTGTGCAAAAGTCCAGGGACTCGTTCGCGAAGTTTTGAAAGTTCTAGGGTTCCCTGCGAAAATAGATTCTTAAAACTAGATTTGTTTTTCCCGAATCTTGTAAAATCCATTAAAAATCGTACAAAAATCAGAAAAATGCATAAAAATACTCTCTGGATTCGTGAGAGTCTAAACTACAATCCCTATTAGACATGTTTATACTTTTGATGAACTGTTTTTGAGCTAAAATTCAAACTATGAAAATGGAAAGTAGTGCACCATTTCAAATCCAGAGCTCCGCTAGGGTTGAGCTTTGGATATGTTGTGTGTAGTGAATTTGGACAGCTTGTGTCCAAAGGGGACCTAAAAATATGAACTGTAGCTCCAGTTATAAATTAAAATGTGTTTTCTGTCTTTTTGCAGTGCAGAAATCTTTAAAAATAATCTGTGCAGTGAAAAATCACCATTTTGCTCCAGAGGACTAAAAACTTGTTAGCACACCTGTGAAAAATGAAAAACTTAATTTTTGCTCTGTTTAGGATAGCAAATAAATAAATATGTGTTTTTGGTTAGAAATTTATTGAGGACTACCCAAGGGTTATTTTGAGCCACCACTTGGCCAGAGCCCTCCTCATGCTATTGCCTAGCTTTGGTAGGAAAATCTCCTGAACTAGATGAATTTTCGATTTTGTATGATTTAAATTCGATTCTGCTAGCAGCCGTTTGATATATTTTTAATAAATTATGTGTAGCTCAGAATTAGCTAAATTTTGGAGTGAGCTTAGATCTTATACTCCAGTAGCTGCCATAAAGTTTATAGCTAAAAATGATGAACAGAAATGGAGAAACAAAAATGAGAAGTAATCCAGGTGGAAATTGATTTATATAAAAAGATAAAACCTTTTGGTTAGTTAGTTAGAATAAAATAAGTGGAATCTGAAATTCCAGAACAGCCACCCTAAGTTATGCATCTCATGTAGAAGGCGCTATCCCGGACGGCGACTACCACCTCATCCCCGCAGACGAGGAAGAAGTCCCGGAGGAAGGTGCCGGTGCAGGATCGACCAACCCGGAGGCTAACCCCCAGTCCGAGCAAGAAGGCAAGCCCCGGAGCATAACCTAACTTTACCAAATCATGCACTTTGAATTCTCTATGTTTGTGCATTTACGTTTCAAGGAGTTGATTGAATACCTTAGCTGCACATTTCCTAGTACCTTTGACTTGCAACACTAGTAAGAAAGGATCGATAGGGCATTGCTCTAGGTCCGTTACAAGTCGAGTGATTTCCTGTCACTCGCGAGACACAGGAATTGCTTGTCTTTACTTATGTTGGAATCATAAGGATTGACGGGCGGGATGGCAGATGTAGATCTCCCGTCCGTGTATGATAATTGATTTAAGGTCGAAATGTGTGGTAGAGTGTGTCAAGTTTTTGAACGTACCACATGCATGCCGATGTATGGGGATCGGTAAGCCCGGTACCAGATTGAAGCAGCTAGGGCCGATAGCCATCTCTCCTTGGAAACTTTGTTTTCCCCTGCCGTACACTTGTGGATATATGCGTGAGACTGTGAGTGAAGCAGTAAACCTTTATCCTAAGGAAATGGACCCGGTTCCGAATTGTGGATCGATGGGAAAGGTTGGGAAATGCTTGTACCTTTTATAGCAAGCAGAGTATCCGTGTGTGTTGGGTTTCCCCTGGCCAGGTAGCAGAAATTCGGTTCGAACTGTCCGCTTCTCGCGGTCAATGAGACTGCTTGACCGCCTTGCTACATTGAGTAACAAGTGGAACTTTGAGATTGATAAACTTGTTGTATGAATTAAATTATATTGCACCACTTGTATGCTTAGGAAGGATGCTAATCTAGAATGGTTAAATCTACTAGAATATGATGCTAAAACTTGAAAGCAAGGACCTACTCTTAGTTGCTTTTTGGCAAACAAACCCACCAGCCAAAAGCCTCTCATGGTCTAGATGTCGGTGATGTAGTTTTCACCCGACGGGTAAGCCTTGCTGAGTATTAGTATACTCAGCCTTGCTTGTGGCATTGATTTACAGGTACACCTTTGGATGTCGATGCTTTGTCTTGGCCTACCCAGGTTCCACCTGGCTGGCACATCGAATGGGTTCCGTCCTCTGCCGAGGATCGGGAGGAGTAGCATCGTGGCAGGCTTCAGCACGGTGTTATTGTATCGTCGTTAGATTATCTTCCGCTGCAATGAAACTTTTATTTCCGCTGCAAGACTTTGTACTATGATTTAAATTGAACTTGGTTTGTAATAACTTGTGATACCTATTTATGTATGTTAAATTGTGGAATGTTGTAATCTCTGGAACTCACCTTCGTGTGGGCGTGCTGTTGTTTCGATCGAGAAAAGAACGTGGTTAATCGGGTTTAATCCGACGGCGCTCCAGCTTATTCCGGATTAAGTGCCTGACTACTTGATTAGTGGTCCCGAGGTACTTAACTTGGAATAATTTCGGAGTGGAACCGCCACAGAAGCCTTCCTACTTAGATATGTCATGATAGGCCTTCGTCCTCCATTCTCCAACTCAGCCAATTGATTTCATCATTTTAACTCTGGCTGATTGGGGATCTATGTTTCACCTCTCGATCACCTAATGGGAATGATGTTCAATGTGCATAAAGTTTCTCGGGCGATTGCCCTTCCATCACCTCTCCATGTTCATGACTGTCTGCTTGACTTGTCTAGGGATGGTATGGAGTGGCAACCTGGTGATTTTTCTCCAACCCGCTGATGCACTTCTAAGGGTGGAGTGTGAGTCTCCATATCCTTACCACAATTTGAAGTGCTTCAACCAATGTGGACATCTAGTCCATGATTACCAAGATGCTCGACAATCTTTCCAACTGAAGTTGGATCAATGAGTATAGCATCATGGGCTCCGCAAAGACTCTTAGCATGTTGTGCTTTGGTTAGCTAGGTGATCAGTCTATCTAACCTAAGCACAAGGTTTGTACGGAAAAGAAAATCCGTAGTCATCCTATATGAGGAGTTCATTCTCTATGAAAGAAGTGGAAACACACTATGAGTGCCCTTGACGGTGAGCGCGATACGCAAGACACGCCGCCGAAGGACAAAAAGTCTCGCGGGTCTCATCACATGGTGGTTGTAGCGGTGGAGTAAACCAGTACGTAAGAAATCCCTTAGGTGAAATCTGTTAAGGTGAATGAATTCCTTCTCTCTGAGGGTGTAAATCCAAATCTGTAAAATGGCCCTTGAGAGAGTATCATCTCATATGATTATTCTTATATCCTTGGAGATGATATGCCACTCATTTCCTTGCTCTCTTCCCTTTTTGATTTGCGAATTCTTGAAGGAGCAGGAATCCAACGGACGAGTTATGGCTTGTCGCCCTTCTTGGTCAGGAGATATCTTGGTGTAGCATGGTCCGTGTGTGCTATCACTTTGACATCGACCAAGTAGGGTCTGAACTTGTCAATGGCAAAAACCATTAGACAGTTTCTTCTCCGTTGTTGAGTTCTGGTCAATGCTTCAGATGATGATATTTCTTGCATTGATCCAGCTCTGTCCCGACTGTGTGGTTGCTAGCGTTGCACATGATCTTGATCGAAAAAATCCAATCAGAAGATTGTACGATGGGGGCCTGATACTCATGTCACATAAGACCTTCTCCGACAATTCTCCTATTTTTGGGGATACTGAGAATTCATCAACGAATGATGTTCCCGATGAGGTCAGTAGACAGAGAAGGCTGCCATCATATATCTCTAAAATGTTGCCAGTGCATTGCATAGACCAACAATTATTTGCCGAGGGGCGAGGGATAGATGGAGGTAGATCAAAATTCCTTTGACTCCCTCCCTCATCGCATCGTTTAGCCAAATGGTTGTTTGTCCGGTTCAAAGCGACACGATGGGTGTTGGGGATGATCCCCGTCCAGTCTGTAGAGAATATCTAAAAACGAACCCATATTTCTCTAAGACTTTTGCAGCTGCCAAGCCTTATTCTCTGTCAGTTTTCACTGATGATGACTGGTGTGCTATGATTGTTGTGAAGAAAGCATCTATCCATCCAGGTGGCAGCGGTCTTCACTCTAGTAGAGGAGGCTGTGGTTCCTTCTCCATGTTGAGCAAGGATCGCCCGGTTCTACCTCTTGGATGATAGGGATGACAAAAATCTTTAGCTGATATAACTCAACTGAGTGCTTTCTTCACTTGAGTCTCGCTCTAGCCTCCAAGATAGTTTTCACTGATCATGCAAGGCTAAGTTCACTAATCATGTAAGGCCGATCAGGATGTTTCCTTTATCAACTCTGAGCTGGAGCACAGATCGATCATGATGGAGTTGACAAGATGCTCTATTGGCTGACAGATCAAGAAGAAGTGTCACCTTCCAGGATATCGAAAGATGTGGAAATCCAGGAATACTCTGTTGTGCCTTAGGCACAACTCGGATAATTCCCTTGCTTCCCAGTATCTGGCCGTTGATCCCTTTCAGGTGCTTACGAAAAATAAATCGTAGACAGCTTCTTGTGTGTCAGTCCCCCCAATAGGTCATTCATTCCTTGCTCATGACCGCAGATAGACCCTTAATCTGTGATGTGACTTTCGGAGTGAATCTTCTCAGGACTTGCACGCATAATGCGGCAAATTCTCGAAAGAGTTCTCTGAGGAATTTTGTTCGATCACTTCCTATGGTTAGATGTGGTGGTCTGATGAAAGGGTGAGGATTTGCTGTTTGGTCTTGGGAGAGTCTAGAGTCTGTTGGTGGAAGAAGAAAGTGACGTGAGCACTTCCGGCTTTAATCCACCAACGAATCTTCCCAGATTGCTCCAAGAGACTCATTATCTGAGCCTTAGGGATAAGATAGATGAACAGGCAAATTTCAACCCTCAACTGCACTCCGGTAGTACCAAAGCTTTGCTTCTCCCTTCAGAGAAAAACGAGAAAAACTCTGCGTTGGTTCATCCCGGTAAAAATAGGAGAGCAATTCTCCTCATCTAATCCAAGGATTGTGAACGAACCATGGCAACGAGACTGGGATGGGTCTCAAAGCCATGTGGTGGGGGTGGAAGGATGGAGGTAGTTCCAAAAACTCGCGAAATAGAACTGCCGGAAAACTAGGAGCAGGGTATGCTCCATGTGGTAGGGTGGAAAAGTGTACAGCTAGAAAATTCTAAACTAGTGTTGCTACCATTCCCCAGCAACGACGTCAGAAAAGCTTGTTGACACTCCTTAGCCTAACGAATCCGCAAGCTCACGGAGACCGCTGTAGCCTTTCACCAGGGGAGTAAAAACCTGGATGTCAAATCCAAGGAATGGTAGACGCAACTAGCCTAAAGTTCTCTAACCAGACCGCCTGAGGAGAACAGGCAAAGGAGTAGAGAGCTTAACCTTAGTTAGCTACTCGTTACCCCAGATAACTTATCCTTAAGCTAACCAGATCTGCTTCGACGACTAAGGTGGGGAGAACTCAGAACGGGATGAGAGAGGGGTTCCTCCAGGCCCAGCAACTACTGTTATGAATACACCCGAACATGGTGGACTACAAAGGACGGACAGGGCTGTCACCACCTGCCGCCTACCACAATCAGTTCTGTGGGGTGCAACACAACCAAATGTAGTTATCAAGCACAAGCACCACGCTTAAGCTATCAACTACTGACCTCCACCCAACGCGAAGGGCTTATGAGGAAAAGACATGGGATCCCGCAGATCAAGGTAGGATAAAGATAAACTGCTGAAGGTAAAGAGCAGAACTAGCGAGAAACTAAGGCAAGAGACCGAGGACTTACTAAGATGAACTCTGAAGCTTTATTCCTCAGGGGCGGAACAATGTTGGGGGAAGGCCGAGATGACTCCCGAACTCCCTCTACAAGCTTGGCTGTTACCCAAGCACTCACCCACTACTCTCTCTACTCTACTGTAAGATAGTGGACTACATCTTGAGCCTTCTCTTCTCTCCAAAGGATGGTTGAGTGAGGGGGTGAGGGGCTCCTTTTATAGCCACTCAAGGTCGGTTCAAGGGTGGTTGCATGCATAACCGTCACTCCAACTGCCAGAGTAACCGCCACGCAAAAGATGGGGCGAAATCGCCTCGGTGGCAGGCCGGCCGGCCTCCCTAGGCCGATCGGCCTGGGATTTCGTCCATTCTCCACTGCCTTTCTTGTGGACGACCCTGGTGCTCTAGTGATGACGGTTATGACCGGTTCCAAGGCGGTTGTGGCAGTTAGGACCGAAAGGCCTAGGACAAGTTATGTGAGGCCTTTCGGTCTTAAACTTGTCCATCCTTACCAAACCTTGCATGGAGGCCCATTGGTGACTCCCTAGAGCCATTGTGAAAAGTTTGGGGCCATTTGGTGGAGCTCCCCGGCCGACCGGCCTAGGGTCAGGCCGGCCGGCCGGCAGGTTTTGCCGGCGACTTCCGGGACGCGTAACTTTCTCGTCCGGACTCCGAATTGGGTGATCCAAATATTCATTTCGATCGTCTCGGAGAGCTCTTCGACATGGTGATGTCAAGTATGCAATTTGGATAACTTTTGCATCATGTCCCAGTCACCTTTGAACCTTCACTTGTATGGCTTCGCCAATGTTGATGTTTATGCACCATTTTACCTGTATTTCCTTGCGAAACATATTGGTGCACAAAACTTGTGGAACTCATTAGCGTAAATGATATCAGCATGATTATCACTATATGAGCATGAAATTTGGAGAAATGTTGGCATTAAAAATCATAGATATCGATTGCCAACACCGGGCGAGCTCGTGCTATGCCTGCAGTAGCAAGAGAGGGAGAGAGAAATCGTCGGCCTCCCCTAGAGCATCGAGAGAGGGGGTGACAACCTTGCATGCTCCTATAATAACAAGAAAGTGTCAATGTCCTAAATGACTTATTTTTCCTATAAAAAGAGAGAGTATTAAAAAAATATAGAAATTTGAGGAAAGAGATATAGAAAGAAAGTTTATCTAAGAGGTTGGAGTTCATGTTATATTTCCTCCAAAATTTCTATAGATTGAGCCTGAGCCATTTCGTAGGAATTTTGTAGGATTCTTGGACGTTCAGTCTTTTGTTCCAATGGGGTACATAGGCAAATTTTCTGTAGAAATAAATTCCTACAAAATTCCTCTGGCAATATGTTGACGACCCTTAGACGCATCAATTGTCAACCACAAGAATACGGATCGCATGTAGCTTTTCCCTCAGAGTATTCCTTCCAAGGTTTATCAATCCATGGATCGATAATGAACTTAGTAGGGATTTCCTAATCTAACGGATCTATCCTAACATGAAGCATAGATTGCATAGAAAGAGTGACCTTTAAAATATGAGTAAAATATGAAGTTTGATCTCATCCATGAACACCAGTAAAGATAAAGAATAACCAAAGTCATGACTAAGCCTATCGCACGCCTTCTAGTTGTAGTTCTAGCTAATCGAGTAAGCACAACATGCATCTCATCCTAAGATTCTTTAAATCATGAGTTTTCGTGAAACCCCTAAGGATCCGCATCTTACATAAGGAGGATCACACCCTGTAACGACACTCTTCTTTGGCCCAGAAACCCTCAAGAACGTAGAACATGTCGAACCCCTTTGGTAGTCCCGGCATGAACTCCTAGTCACCACGGCTACAAGAACACCCCATGTAACCTATCTTAAGAATAGATCTAAGAACACGCACACCGAAGGAAAGAATGAAATCATTAAAACGAGTTACTTCGACGCGCAAACCCAGGAGATACTTGATCGCTAAATATATCGGATGACATGAAGACATTAGTCACATAATAGATTTGATTAGATCGTCACCACCTAGTACATACCATCGACGACTCTAACTAGCTCATGAACTCCAAGATGACACAACCACGTAGGGGAGGCCATGGTGGCTAGGGTAGGCAACCCTAGACAACTCCGAGGATTTGTGGTGGCTGTCGTCTCCCTCCGGTGTTACTCTCAAGGTTTCGTCGAGTTCTGGTGGATTTTCATTATGGGTTCCTTCACGGCTTAAGCTTTAAATAGCTTGAAGAAACCCTAGCTCAAAGGGAAGGTCGAAGCGTCGTAAACATGGGCTAGGCTAGCCAGCCTAGAGCCCATTGGGCCAGCTGACCCGGGCCCTTTTTAGTCCATCTCGGCCTCCTCTTTTGCATGCGAGCTCCTTGTTCTTTTATTAGCTTATGTCCTTTACATACGTGGGCCTTTTGAGATCTTTGATGACTTTCCAAATGTCTTCTCTATTTGCCTTCATCCCAAAGAAATCCGAATGTGCTCTTGAAGCCTTTGCTCGTGTACATCGTTGGAGGTCGGTAATGATCTTGATCTTTGTCCAAAAGTGCTCATTTATAGCTCAAAAACCTGTGTGAACTAAAATACTCTAAAAGATATGTGTATATGTGAAAACATGGTTATTTCACGTGCCAATTGATGGGTTAGTGTATGAATTAGTCCGAAAACTCTACTTAAATGACACTAAAAGTTTGCCTGTAAGGAGCGCGGACAATCCCCCTATGCTTAAACCTTGCTCATCCTCAAGTAAGTCCAGTAGACTTAATAAAGAAATCAGCGTTGCCTTTCAATTTCTTCCCTACACTTAGTCATACACAACAAGACATATTGCTCTCTCAAGTGTTTTGCATTTAAAGTTCAAGTTGTGACCAGCTACTTTTTCATTATGGAAGATAGGCTAGCAATAAAGAACAAGCCACAATAAAAAAAAAATGCAATGCTCCCAAACTCAAGTGAACTTCTAACCTTTACCTTGCCCCATCATGAAGAGTTTTTCAAAAAGATGCATAACCAACACAAGTGAGGTTCTCTTGCAAGAGTTCGTGAAAACACTCATCTCATCAAGTCACTCAAGCTGTTGTAACACGTAATTTTGTATTACAAATACTGTAATGTATTCCACTATTCTTTGATTACATACCTCCAGCTGGTGTCGTACATCACATATTTATAGGGGTCAACCTTTGGGTATTTCCATGACTGTTAACTCCTGCCAAAATCTTTTAACTAATGAAGCTACAGATGATCATTTCTTCCTGCCACCTCGAAGCTTGACTTCGCACCCCGGGTGATCTCGGTCATCCTCATCGCCTCTTCAATCTCTGACCTTGTCGATTGGCCTCGTGCTCTCTCGTACAAGACATCGTTCCCCTCAAAGCTGGTCTTCAGGAGACTCTTCCCGCACCCTGTTGTAGTCTGAATTCAAGCCCTTCTTTGACGAAGCCAAACCTGATACTCCTACTTCCCTGTTAAATCGTAAACCAAAGCCTGTAAAGTTAAATCGATCGGAACTTCACCTTCGATCGATGTCTCCCCAAAAGTAGCCCCTTCGAGCCTAAGATTTGAGCCACCTTGCCCTCGAATTTTAGGGTTGAAATACAAAAAGGCATCCACTCGAAGTAACTGTAGCATTTAAACTTCCCCACCCTTTCGTCTTAAAATGGCGCGCCTTTCGAGTTTTTACCGCGCCTATAAATAGGAGAGGTTACGCCCCCCAGTTTTATCCTCGTGACAAGATTCAAAAGACTTTTTCCCTCATTACTTGTTCTGCTCTGCTCGCGAGAATACTACTTATTTCACGCTCTACAACAAAACTCGGATGCAATCGTGGTAAGAGAGTCCTTGCATTTGCTTCGCTCTTTTCTTTGATGTGTTCGAACTTTATCTTATTATATGTATATATGTATAATTTAGTGATGAAATGGCTCGTATAAAGTCTATGGTGATTCCTGTCGTGCAGGAAGAAAAAGAAGAGAGTACTGAGGCTTTGAATCCGGGGAGTGCAAACTTGGAAGACGTCGAGGCGAGTGCGGATGATCTTGTCAGTGACTCTATGCCAAAAACCCTATTATTTGGTCGGTCATTGGTGTCCCTAAGTCAATCTCCTTTTATGAACAATGCGGCTTCTTTCCTACTGACGTGGGACGAGCTCCTAGATCCGAGACTAACCCTGACCCTCATCACTGAGAGGCAGTCGTTTTCTATGACTTTTTTTACTGCTGGACTTGGATTCCCATGTGACCCAATGCTCCTGGATATTATCGATCATTTCAATGTCAAACTTCATCAGTTTACACTGAATTCTTTTGTTCAGCTGTCAAAGTTTTTCTAGGGGGTAAAAACTTTTGGAGGCGAGGTTGATCTTGATGGAGGCGAGGTTGATCTTGATACGTTTGCTCGCTTCAATGAGCTTCATCTTCAAAAGAGATCAGTATTCTTGGAGGAGGATGGCGAAGAACATGTTGGCCAATTTGGAGTTGCTACTTTTACCTCACGTCAACGTAGTCCAGCATTAAAGATCAGTAAGATTGACTTTTCTCATACTCAACGCAATCGATGGGACCACAATTGGTCCAAGTATTGGTTTTAGCTCAAGGTTGGTTTCGGGGTACCAGACTCATCAGATGTCAAGTATACCTTTGCTGGTCCATTGGGAGATATTGAGATGAATACAGTTGTCGAGTTCAACAAGAAAAAAACAGCCTATAAGAAGAACTATCCTTTCTTCATTCATGCTACTAGGCGGCTCACAGGTCATGACGTGGTTGAAGAATTTTTGGCTGTTGAGATCTAGCCTCTTGGTGTTGCTTGGAAACCCTTTAGGCTTGAGGAGAGGAAATCGAGGGTTTTGCCGTGGATATAACCTTTCTTTTTCTTTTTGCCTCGTGAAGCCAGTTGATGCCAACAACTTCAACATTGTTTCTGATGTTGAACGCGCTGCCTTGTCCTTGGTCGGGCCTTTCACTAAGAAAGAGTGCATGTCTATGAATGATCTTTTTGATAAGCCAAGTCGCTTGAACCGTCCTTGGTTGGAGATGGGTATTGAGTATGGTGAGCAAACTAAACCCTTAAAACCCCAGCGATGGATGAAGGCTCGTGGTAACGTTGGCTCTAAAGATGTGGGGATACTTCGTAAATATAAAAAGACAACCCCAAATTTGCTAAAATTCCTCTGAGTCAAGACAATCCGAAGACAAGATAGCTTGAGGTTTCGGAACGCAAGGCCCTAGCGCCAGGTTCACATCAGCTTGAGTTTGGCTCGAGTGAACAACCACAGTTAACTCACAAGTTTGACCATTCACACCTTAACAACCCTGTTGCCGAGGATACTCTAGAAGAAGAAACAATTACGGCCGTGTTGGTGTTTTAGACCGGCGATCCTACGAGGGGGTAGACCAATTAGTGTAGATCTAAATGAGAGTAGGGAAGTCGCCTAGGCTCAAGAACAAGGTGGCTACAGGACGCACGATGTAGACAGGTTCGGGCCTAAAGGTGAGTAAAACCCTACATCCTGTATGAGGTTTTTGTGTATTTTGTGGAGATATAAGATGAGATGAAGGGGATCCCTACCGCCCCTTATATACACCCAGGGTAGGGTTACAAACCGAAGGAAGGAAAGACAAAGATTGCTTTACAAGTATAATCCTAACTTCCCTAGATCTTCGGGATACTGTTGATCTTATCGCCAGATTTTGTGGATCTCTATCTTGGGCGCTAAGTCATCCCACCGACCAGGGGGATACCCTAGTCGGTGTTCTTCTGGCAGCTCCCAACCAGGTAGGCCTTCTTAAGGTAGGCCTACCTATCCAGAAATACCAGACGAGGTTCTTATATCTGTCAGGCAGTACACCCAACAAGCCCCCGAGCTCATCATCGTCTGAAGCGTTGCTGCATCTTGGCGGAGTTCTTTTAGTCTGTAGGTGAAAGAGCATCTAGTCCCCTAGTGGTTTTGGTGATTTGTGTGACAACAATGATTAAAGGACTAACGTTTTCATCTAAGATTTTGAGCAGGTTGGTATTCACATATTCACAAGCTAAATGGACACAACAAATTGAATATTGGTTATTTGACTCACAATAGTATATGATCCCGTTATGATGTCATGAACACAAGGTCAAGCGATGAATCATAATATTCCAAGGACTGAAAATTGCAATGTTTCATGAATGCATTACCAATGAGACATGTGGTTAAATTATACATGATGGTCTCATTATTGGAAACTTGCAAATATGTTCAAAGGACAAATCATGAAGCCATGAATGATTGAGTAAAAGAAAGCTACACTTCAAATGATGGAAATTCAACAAAAAGTATTTGAAGAAAAGATTTATTAAGGTGCTGTCCTTAGTGAAGCTCAAGTGATCCTAAGGTGAAGGTTGTTCTGACCAAGTGCTTGGATTTGAGGGACTAAGCAAAGGTGAAGGGCAAGTGGTGACTTGACCACGAAGAACTCAGCTAAGGTGAAGAATCAAGCCAAGTGGTTGACACCGAGGAATCAAAGGTCATGTGAGTCTCATAATGGAAAGCATAATTATTTTTATATGACAAGAGTGACTATATGGACCAAGGAATGGATATCACTCTCATGAGTTAGAGATCTTGGTTTAAGTCACTGGCTCAAAGGTTTATGTGCTCAGAGACAAAAAGGAAGTTGATGCAAATCCTCATAAAGAGATATTGATAAAAATGCATTTACTTTAATCTTGAGTTTAGGAAAACCGTAGTATTAAGAGGGATGCATCACATTGTGTCTTGATCAAGTATCAGTGCTCAAAGTAACCTATGTGAGTTGATGAGAGACACAAAAGCCACACGAACACTTAGACATGTGCTGACTGGGGCAAACCGGAAGTTCCGGTTTCCCAAACCGGAAGTTCCGGTTCTTGAGTAGTTCATGTGCTGACTGGGTCCAACGGCTAGTTCGTTGGAATCTCGGAAGTTCCGGTTTTGGGAACCGGAGGTTCCAGCTTCCAACGGCTAGTTTCGTGGAGAGCATCTATAAAAGCCTCTCCACCCCCTCTTGTGCTGGTTGCTGCTGCTGTGGTTGCTGCTGTGCTGCCCTTGCGCCCAGAACTGAAAAAAAGCCAAGTTTAGCTCTCCCCTAGCTTGAGATTAGATCAAATCCTTGTGTTGGGTAGTAGAGAGAAATCGTGAGCAAGATTGTGAGAGCACAAACGCTTTGAGTATTGCTGCGTTGACCTCGTTCTACAAGTGATACATTTGTTAATCTTGGAGGTTTGGCCTTCTAGACGGTTAGAGGTTGCTCGTGAGCTCCCAATTCGTGTGGTGAGCTGCGGGAAGTTTGTGAGGGTTGCGCTTTGCCTCCGCAAGGAAAGAAGCAAGATAGTGGAAGTAGGGAAGTGGTTGAAAGAGACCCGACTCAGTGGGAGGAGTTGAAAAAGACTCGGTCCCTAAAGAGTTCCTCAACGGAGAGTAGGATTCACCGGTCCTGTGTGGCTGCTTGCGGGCACAGGGTGAATCCGAACTTCGGTCAAACAAATCCTTATGTCTCTCCTTTGTTCCATTTATTCTTGCATTATTTGTAATTTGATGAAATTGCTTGATCTATTGTGTTGGTAGTGTTACTGTGTGCAGGGACTCTGTGAACTTGCTGAAGAAACACTGCAAAAGCTCACTCTGCAAGATTCATCAAATCAGAACTCGTGAGAAGGGGTTTTTGAGCTAAGTGGGTAGTTCTGCGTAGAACCGGAAGTTCCGGTTTGCTAGAACCGGAAGTTCCGGTTTGAGTGGCTGACAATTCATTTCTTGAGAAATATTTTTCCGCTGCTATTTTGTTGTAAATTTCAGATCGGCCTATTCACCCCCCTCTAGGCGACATCCAGGTCCTTTCAATTGGTATCAGAGCTGAGGTTTCTCATTGCTTAGGCTTAACCGCCTAGAGCGAACATGTCGTCTACACGTGAGGTATCTTTTGAGCCACTAGCTGTAGATGGCTTCAATTATGATACGTGATCATCTCATATGCTTAATGAATTTAAAACTATTGGTCCTCTTGTTGAGAAGGTTGTAGAAGCTAGCATTCTACCTCTTCCATTTCTCATTAATGAATACAATGTTGATTTCTCAACCTTGTCCAATGAAGAGATAGAATGTGTGCAAATCAACCAACATGTTACTAACCTCCTATCTAAAGTTGTGATATGCAGTATGTCATGCGAAATTATTGGAGAACAAATGCACATCACAATTGGGAGTTAATCAAGGAGGTAAATAACAAAGAAGATGAAGAGGAATGTGATGATGAATATAAAAGTGATGATGAGGATGAAAGTGATAATGAACAAGTTGCAGAAACATCTGAGAATAGCACAGCCTCACAAGAAACTCAAGAGCCGCAGCAAAAGAGCCACAAGTCTGTCTCCACGCTTGCTGTTCAGAGGAAACCGAAGGTTCCGGTTCCTGCAACCGGAAGTTCTGGTTCATGCACTGAACAACCAAATGTTGAACCTCTACACTTCGATGAAAATCTTCATCTGATTAGTGAGGAATCCACTTCTCCTATCCCCTTTACTTCATATCTAGAGAATTTCTCATGCTTTATGGCTAAATGTGAGAAATGTAGAGAAAATGAAAATGAAGTGATTGGCTATGAGTTTGGCAAAATGATCAAGAGAGATAAACTAAAGGTTGCCAAGCTCATGGAGACAGTGGTAAGTCAAAAGGAAGAGAACAAGAGACAAGAAACCTATCTTAAGTCTATTAGTGATGAATTAGAGAAATACAAGCTTGTTAATGTATCCTTAATTAAGAAATGCAAATCTTTGAATGAAGGATATACTTGTGCTACTAACTCTCCATCTTATGTAGCACAATTGGAGAAAATAAATGGTGAGATCTTTGGTAAGCTAGACAATCTCACTAGCAAGCATGTGGCCTTGCAAGATGATCACATGGAGCTTCTTATCTCGCATGAGAAGCTCGAGGAGGCACATGCCATGCTAAGAATAGCTCATGAGGTGATGGTAACTATGGTAAAATCATCCGAACCTCAATCACACCAAGACACAAGCTCACAACCTGAATTTGATATTTCTTGTGCTAACCCTTACTGTTCACAAGCAAGTAACTCTTGGTTTGAGCAAGTTCTTGCAGAATCAAATGCTGATTTATTGAAGCAAGAAAATGAAGAGCTCAAGCAAGAGTTAGGAGAGCTCAAGTTGGACTTGTCTAAGCTAAAGGTGGTGAGCATTGCACAACCTCCTCAAGATAACCGTGACAATATGGTGAATAAGCTTGAGAAGGGAACAACAATGCAAAGCTCCTGCAAAGATCAATCTCAGTCCAACTCGATCAAGAAGCAAGACAAGAAAAAGCTCAATCATGTCATATGCTTCAAGTGTTCAAATTCGGGACACTTTGCTTCATCATGTCCCATGAAGACTCAAGGCAGCTTATCCATGTCGAAAAGACAGAGAAGCCTATCTCAGAGAAGATGCTGTGGCTGTCGTGAGAAGGGACAAAAAATTGAAGAATGTCCAAGCAAGTCAAGTGTGCTGCACACCCAAACCGGAGGCTTCGGTTTACCCAAACCGGGGGTTCCGGTTCCTGCCCAGCAGCACAGCATCAAGCTGAACAAAGGTTTCTTGAAGGTTCAAGAAAGGCACTTTGCAAGAAAGGTGTTTAAAGACAGTGAAGTCAAGCGACCAAGAAATATGAAGCACAAGACTTGCTACACTTGTCGAGAAAAAGGGCACTTTGGTTAGGATTGCCCAAATGGTGAGAAATCTAAGCTTGACTCAACCAATGATTCAAACAATGAGCTTAGGGATATCTCAGCTAATACTAGTGTTTCCAAATCAAAATTTCAAAAGAATTATTCACTTATATTGAACAATCCATCAAGTAATCCTCTGATGGTGATGAATTGTGAGTAAGGTTACTGTTGGTGGTCGATAATCACCGTTTCCGCCACCAACATTTTATAGCTTTTCAGGCTCATTCACACTCACACATGATAAATTTGATTATTTCTAATGAGTTCCACAAGTTTTGATGACTTTGTGAGAATAGGGGCAATTTGGGAAAAGACGGGCTAGAACGGGCTCAGGGCCAGGCCGGCCGGCCTAGCCAGGCCGATCGGCCCCCTTCCCCATCTTCTGGCCACGTCATTGATCCACGGCATGAGAAACACACTCAGGAGGATCATGAGCCGTGAGTTCAACGTCGGTTTGATCCAAGAACCCGAAAGGCCTAGGCATGGAAGTGCATGGATTGAAGGACCCACCTAACGGTTTTAACTGTCATAACTGCCAGGGATGCATGCAAAACCAACCTTGGGGAAGCATCCTGGCCGTACCTGCAGAAGGCGGTGCCAGATGGTACCAGGCCCAGGCCGATCGGCCTGGGTAGGCCGGCCGGCCTTCCCTGGAGGCCACCACGTGTCCCCTTTTGCGTGACGGTTACTCAGGCCAGTAGCTCTCTGGTGGAGGTTGCAACTGTCCTCAAACCGACCATGGAGTCTATAAAAGGAGACCATCCTTTCACTTGAAGACACACACCTTTGGAGAGAAGAGAAGCTCTAGTAGTGGTGCTCTCATTCCTTTAGCTTAGAGTAGAGAGGAAGTAGGGTGAGTGCTCGGGTGACAGCCGAGCTTAGCAGAGCAAGACGGGATTCCTCCCGGCCTTCCTCTTGACATTATCTCCGCCCCCGAGGAATAAAGCTTCAGAGTTGATCTTAGTAAGTTTCTCGGTTACTTTCCTTAGTACCTCGCTAGTTTACTCTTACTTTCAGTAATTTATCTTTATCCTACCTTGATCTGCGGGATCCCTTGTCTTTTCCTCATAAGCCCTTCGTGTTGGGTGGAGGTCAGTAGTTGATAGCTTAAGCGTGGTGCTTGTGCTTTATAACTACCTTGGGTTGTGTTGCACCCCACGGAACTGATTGTGGTAGGCGACAGGTGGTGACAGCCCTGTCCGTCCTTTGTAGTCCACCACGTTCGGGTGTATTCATAACATTAGTTGCTGGGCCTGGGGGAACCCCTCTCTCATCCTGTTCTGAGTTCTCCCCGCCTTAGTCGTCGAAGCAGATCTGGTTAGCTTAAGGATAAGTTATCTGGGGTAACGAGTAGCTAACTAAGGTTAAGCTCTCTACTCCTTTGCCTGTTCTCCTCAGGGGGTCCGGTTAGAGAACTTTAGGCTAGTCGTGTCTACCGTTCCTTGGATTTGACATCCAGGTTTTTACTCCCCTGGTGAAAGGCTACAGCAGTCTCCGTGCACTTGCGGATTCGTTAGGCTAAAGAGTGCCAACAAGCTTTTCTGGCGCCGTTGCCGGGGAACGGTAGCAACACTAGTAGAGGTTTTCTAGCTGTACACTTTACCACCACAACCATCTATCACATGGAGTTTACTCCTGAACACCCGGTGGGTCCATCTAGCAAGTATTTGGAACCGCCATCATCCAACCACCCCGTATCACCTCATGGCCTCGAGATTCGTCCTAGTTTTGTTGCCATGGTTCGTGCACAGTCCTTCAGTGGAACGAAGGACGAAAATCCCTATACTCACTTGCAGGTTTTCAAAGAGAATTGTTCTCTCCTTATTATACCCGGCGCAAATCAAGAAACCATATGATGGAAACTTTTCCCATTTTCTCTGATGGGGGATGCAAAATCTTGGTACGACTGGAGCGCAAGAAGAGTCGGTGGAAATTGGGTCACATTGAAGGATGAATTCTGTCTGTCATTTTACCCTATCCCCAAGATAATGCAGCTCAGTGTTGAGTTGTTGACATTTCAACAACGAAACAACGAGTCATTGGGAGCCACGTGAGAAAGATTCTTGAAACTGGCCAATTCAGGGCCCCCGCACAGCATTTCCGAGGAGATGTTGATCAACACTTCGTTGGTGGACTGGACCCCAAAAGCACGTACTTCATGAACGTTGCTTCCGCGGGCTCACCATTTTTCAAGACTGTGGCCGAGGTACAAGCCATCCTGGATAGGATCTTGGCTTGCTCCGACTACACAGGAGTATTTGATGAGCCTCCAGCACCAGCAGACACAGATATCCTACCCACGGACACACAGCAATGCCTCACCCTTACAATGGATCCACCTCCTCCAGGCATAGAGGAAGTGCACGAAGAAAAGCCCTCAGACCAAGAGGAATTCTATGAAGAACTGCCACAATATATCCCCGAGCTCTTCACCAAAGAAGAGTACTTGGAGCTCGGCAATACATCTCGTATGCCAGTAGAACGCATGTGCGCAAGCTCAAGGTCTGAGGCATTCATTCCGCAAGCTTCACAGCAGATTGAGGGTCTATCTGCAGTCATGAGTAAGGAATGGATGGAGGAAGCCGAATGTTGTGAGAAAGTCGTCAGAGTCAACCACAACTACCGGATCCTCCTATGCGCTATCAAGGACACTGACACTCAGGAAGTACCCTATGATCCGAGAGTCGGGGTGAACATCATGTCAAGCACGCTCGCTTCGCGCGTGCAACCAGATGAACCCCGGTCCTCTTCTCGTAAGCACCTGAAATGGATCAACGACCAGATATTGGAATCCAAAGGGATTGTCAGGGTTGTGCCCATTAGCACGGGCCGACACCAGATATACCTGGATTTCCATATTTTCGATATCCAAGACGGTGACAACTTCTTCCTGATTGGTCAGCCGATAGAGCCACTTGTCAACCCAAATCGTGACCGAACTACTATACAGTTCAGAGTTGGCAAAGAAACAGTCCCGGTCAGCCTTGTGAGATCAATTAATAGCATTGCAGAGGCAAGACCAGAGGAAGACCCTGTGGAGAAAGCAGTGAGCTTAGCTCAAGAAGAAATGACTCACTCAGCTTTGACTGAAGATGAGCAACATTTCGTTCGAGAGGCAGAACCGGGCGGCCATATCAACTTAGTACAGAGGAGAAACCACAACACCCCCCTCCTGAGTTAAAGTCGTTGCCTCCTGGGCTGAAGTACGCTTTTCTCCACAATGATCGCAGCTCGCCAGTTGTCATCAGCGATAAGCTGACAGAGAATGAGGCTAGACAGCTTATTTCAGTCTTAGAGAAACACCGGTCTGTCTTTGGGTATTCTCTACAAGACTTGAAGGGGATCAGCCCTAACCTATGCACCCATCGCATACCTATGGAACCGGACCATACACCGTCTAGAGAACATCAACAACGGTTGAATGATGCGATGAGGGAGGTAGTCAAGAAAGAAGTGTTGAAGCTGCTGCACGCGGGAATTATTTACCCTGTGCAAGACAGTGAATGGGTCAGCCCCGTTCAAGTTGTGCCAAAGAAGGGTGGAACGACCGTGGTTCAGAACAAAAAGAACGAGCTCATACCTCAGAGGACCATGACTGGATGGAGGATGTGTATCGATTACCGGAAGCTGAACAAAGCAACCCGGAAAGATCACTTCCCACTCTCCTTCATTGACGAGATGCTTGAACGGTTGGCAAACCATTCATTCTATTGCTTCCTTGATGGATACTCTGGTTATCACAAAATCCCTAATCATCCGGATGATCAGAGTAAAACTACCTTCACCTGCCCCTACGGAATGTTCGCCAACCGAAGAATGTCATTCGGCCTATTCAACGCACCTGCATCATTTCAGAGGTGTATGATGGCGATCTTCTCAGATCTTATTGAAAAGATCATGGAAGTCTTTATGGACGATTTCTCTGTCTACGGAAAGACATTTGCAGAATGTCTCGAGAACTTGGAAAAGGTTCTTGAGAGATGCAATGAGACTCACCTTGTCCTTAATTGGGAGAAGTGCCACTTCATGGTCAGAGAAGGAATCGTCCTTGGGCATAAGGTGTCTGAAAGAGGAATAGAGGTGGATCGAGCAAAAATCGAGGTGATTGAGCAATTACCACCCCCGACTAACGTCAAGGGTGTAAGAAGCTCTCTGGGACATGCGGGATTCTATCGGAGATTTATCAAGGATTTCTCCCGCATCGCCAGACCTTTGACTAGTTTACTGGCAAAAGAAATGCCCTTCATCTTCGATGAGGATTGCCTCATGGCTTTCTACACCCTCAAGAAGGCACTCACCTCAGCACCCATCATACAACCTCTCGACTGGAATCTTCCATTCGAGATCATGTGCGACGCTAGTGATTATGCAGTTGGGGCAGTGCTCGGTCAATGCAAGTATAAACAACACTATGCAATATCCTATGCCAGCAAGACATTGACCGGAGCTCAGTTAAATTACGCAACAACGGAGAAGGAACTTTTGGTAGTGGTGTTTGCCATGGATAAGTTCAGGTCTTACTTGGTCGGAGCGAAGGTGATAGTGTATACAGACCACGCTGCACTAAAGTACCTCCTGACCAAGAAAGATGCAAAGCCACGACTCATCCGTTGGATTCTGCTCCTTCAAGAATTCGATCTAGAAATCAAGGATAAGAAGGGGACAGATAATTGTGTGGCAGATCATCTCTCTCGCATGCAAGTCTCAGGATCGGACCTCCCGATCAATGATTTCCTCAGAGATGATACTCTCTTGAAGGTCACTGCATCTAGCCCATGGTACGCCAATCTAGTAAACTTTATGGTGATTGGGTATATACCTCCAGGAGAAGACAAGAAAAACCTGATACACCTCAGCAGATATCACCTATGGGATGACCTTTACCTATTTAAGGTGTGTGCTGATGGTTTACTTCCAAGGTGTATTCCTCAGGAAGAAACACTCAAGATACTAGACCGCTGCCACTCATCACCGTATGGAGGACACTAAGGAGTCTTCCGCACCCATGCAAAAGTTTGGCAGAGTGGACTCTTCTGGCCAACAATGTATAGAGACGCCAAGGAATTTGTGAGGCGATGTGCAAGATGCCAAAAGCACGGGAACATCAACTCCCGTGATGCAATGCCACTGCAGAATAATCTCCAAGTTGAGATATTCGACGTATGGGGATAGATTTCATGGGTCCATTCCCCATATCCGAGCAGTGTGAGTACATCTTGGTGGTAGTGGACTACGTGTCTAAATGGGTGGAAGCACTTCCCTGCATAGTAGCCGACTCGAAGAATTCCAAAAAGATGTTTGAAGAAATCATCTTCCCTCGCTTTGGAGTTCCGAAGTTCGTGATCTCAGATGGAGGGTCACACTTCATCGACAAGACCTTTAGGAAGTGTCTGAGTGACCTTGGAGTAAATCATCGGGTAGCTACCCCTTATCATCCTCAAACCAGCGGGCAAACAGAAACATCAAACAAACAAATCAAGAACATTCTGCAGAAAACCGTCAATGCAATGGGAACAGGGTGGAGGCGTAAGCTACCAGAAGCACTATGGGCATATAGAACAGCATACAAGACACCAATAGGGATGACACCCTACCAACTGGTATATGGCAAAACTTGCCATCTCCTAGTTGAGCTTGAATTCAAATCCCATTGGGCTATCAAGAGGTGGAATATGGATCTCCAATCAGCCGGAAAGAGACGACAAATGCAATTGGCTGAATTGGATGAATGGAGGGAGAAGGCCTACCATAGCTCCAAGATTTATAAGGAGCGAACTAAACGATGGCACGACAAGCGCATCAAGATCAAGACATTCAAAGCGGGAGACCAGGTATTACTATTTAACTCTCGCATTCGTTTGTTTGGTCATGGTAAGCTTAGAAGTAAGTGGGAAGGTCCATATAAGGTTCTAAACGCCGCTGACCATGGCGCTATCACCCTCCAGGATGATGACGGAAATATTTTCAAGGTCAATGGCCAAAGATTGAAAATATTTCTCGAGTCCGAAATGCCGGAGCTCAAAGAGATGGACGTCTATGAGCTATCCGAGGTACCTAGTCCAAGTCCGGATGGGACTTAAAAACATTCCCTATCTAGGTTAGGTTTCCTTTTCCCTTCTCTTTCTTTTTCTTTTAGGACAAACTCCACTCAATCCTTGGGCTTTAGGAAGTCAGAACCAGGCCAGGAAAATCTGGGGACGACACGGGCTGGGTCTAGGCCGGCCGACCTAGCTTGGGCCGATCGGCCTGGCCCTGTGGCCGCTCGCGTCACCCCAGGTATGGGATAATGCTTATCTCATCCCTTCCGAAGTTCTATAGGGTTCCATGTTGGGAGTGTCGTTTCAAAACGAAAGGCTCCCGCTCGTCCCCTTCCTCAGAACTCTCGAGTCGTTCCCTTGCAGAGCCCTCCCATTCCCAGATCCACCCCCATGGCCGAGCCCGTCAACCATGCCGCACACTCGGCCACCGGTGCGAACTACACCCCATCCTCACCATCAAAGGAAGCCCCATCTTCCTCCAGTAGCCTCCAGATCTTTGACAAGGTGGCGTTCGTGGAGGCTGTGGCAGCGCGACCAGGAGGCCAGCGGCGGCCCCCTCAGGCCGATTGGCCTCCCCTCGCCGCCGCTCCGGCTCTCCCTCGGCCAGGCTCCCCCTCGTGAGCCCTAAGAAGGAGGGACATGGGAGTCCACGGGCGAAGACTCCTCGACGGCCGACGGGGGGACATTTGTCCCCCAAGAAGGCCATCGGGAAGCGTCTCGTGTCGTCCCCCTCCGGCGGCAAGGCGATCCCTCTCTTCATCAGCACCTTGTAACACCCAGATTTCCAAGAAATCCGAATGCTTCCATATGTGTGCCCAGGATGTCCACAGAACACATATAGATTACAAATATTGAATCACAGAGAACACAATGCTCGAATAAAATAGTTTATATCAGAGTTTAACACAAGACTTAGTCTTAAACAAATAACACAGCGGAAGACTTAATACTATCAAACGTTTCAACTAGGAAGAGCCTCAAATCCACAGGGACACCGACTGGTTGAACACAGCTTAGTAGTACGGCAGATCCTCCGGAAACTCAGCAAGCGTCTGATCATTCATTGCTCCATCTGTTACCCATCCGGGATTTTGTTGAATAGTTGCAAGTGTAAGTAAACCATCTTACTTAACAAGTATAACACGGGTTATGCAAGGACAAAAGGCTTGACACGGTTATACTGCAATAGCACTTTTAGTTGATTCATTTTATTATCATTTAATTTACTACAAATGAGTAGAGCCCAGGTATAAACCCATTAATAAGGTATAAGTGATTATAGAGCAAACCAATTTCAACCACTAAAATCATCTTCTAATCAAAAAGGATCCAGGCCGCTCGTGTCCGTGAGCACGGCTATCATGATAGATCAACACTCTGCAGAGGTTTCGCCCTTTACCCGCCGGTCACATAAATCCAAAAGAACTTATGTTACGAGGACTTTCACAAAACACCCTAACAAGCACAGTAGCCGTTTTGGTTCAACATAGGCAGCATAACCCGAGGCATCGAGATTGACGTACGCTCAGGGCGCAACGTGAGGGGGTCAATGGCGTCCAGAGCGAGAGCGCAATCATCGCAACGTGTGAAGCTGCCGTACATCGGGCGCTTACATCACGGGACTTTGCCTAACGGGGCATAGCCAACGGATAAAACCGTCCTCGATGGATCAAACTATACTCTCACCCATGCACCCCACATACGCCTTTCGGTAACCACTGGCGAGCTAGAGACGTACAAGCTAGTTATCCAAGACCAGAGCCATTATAGTTCCAACGGCGGCGAACAAGTTCCTGGGTTGCCGCTTTAAGAACCGGACCTTATGGAGAGACATTAGAACAAAGCACAAAGCACATGCTCTAATTCCCTAGATCAAACCTTACAGAGACACTAGAACAAAGCACACAGCACATGCTCTAGTTCCCCGAACCATGTTGCTAAAAAGCATCTTTTAACCATCATTGAAGTGAACCATTAGTTCAGTATTAACATAAAAATAAATGTTGGTTGCAGCGCGTAGCATAATCTAACCATAATGCATAGAACCCCGGGTAACAAGGAATACGGTAAAGACTAGGAACATCCTTAATGGTTAACAATTTTAGACACATGCATATGATTGATGTGATTAATCGGTGTATAGGTAACAAGGATGGTCCGTGTTATACTTGCCTTCCTCAACGACTTGCTGCTGCTGCACCTGCTCCTCGTACCCTTGATCGTTGCCAAACTCGAACGGCTCGTCAACTACTCACATCGATCACCACACAAGCATCCACACATACATGCAAACAAGATATTTAATTAGAACAGTACACCAAACATAAACAAAAGATGAAAAGAAGGCTTTAGAACTACTCTACGCTTCACTACGAACACGTGAGCGCGAAAATCACTCAAATCGGAGTTAAAACGGAGAAACTACGCTAAAAACGGGCTCTAGGGGCTTGCTGGTAAAGATTTTAGACTTCCAGGGGTGTTTTTGAAAGAAACCAGGGACCTAAAACGTAATTTTGTATAAAAACTCGAGGGCTAACGAGTAAAAACGACTTCTAGGACGGCGGGCACGATTTTTCAAAAGCGCAGGGGCTAAACCGAAAGAAAAAGGACTTGGTTGTAAATACTTTTGAATAGAGGTGGACCGCGGGTTGATTTTTGAAAAACAGAGGGGCTCTTTTGCAAAATCGCCACGGCAGCGGCTAGATGCTGACGTGGGCTGACGTCATGGTCTACTGTGCCATGGACCGGCCGTAGACCGCGGTCCACGGGTCCACGGTGGACCGGGTTCGGATCGGATCTGAGCCGTCGGTTTTGGATCGAGCGGCTCAGAACGGATCGGGCTCGCAGCTCACCGGAGCACGGCGGCTCGCGGCGGCGCGCGGCGGCGACCTCGCCGGAGTTGGCTCGGCTGGGGGTTAGGGAGCTCGGTTTCTCGCCGTGATTGGCCCTAGAGATAGAGGAGACGACGGGGAACTCGATTTGGGGGTTGTGGACGAGGATTGAGCGGCGGTGGCGGCTGGCGACGCACGGCGGCGGAGCGGGAACTCCGACGAGCTCGAGCAAGCGCGAGAGAGCGAGAGGAAGGGGGGTTTTGGGCTCGGCGCGTTCCTTACCACACGGCGAAGCTCCGGGACAAACTCTCGGCGACAACGCGGCCTTGGAGCGAGCTCTAGTTGATAGCGGCGGCGCGGCTAGGGTTTCGCGGCGCTCGGAGCTTGGAGGCGGCGCTAGGGTTAAGGGTTCGAGGCCGAGGGGGTTGGCGGCGGCTTATATAGGGGCTAGGCGACCTCGGCGTGCGCTCCAAGCCGCGAGGAGTCCAAGCACGGCACGGCGGCGCGGCGGCGCGGATCGGGGAAGAGTCCCGACCGCGTACGGCGAGAGGTAGGGGACGGCTCTGACGCGTGGGCCCTGGCGGTCAGCGGCAGCGAGCGGAGGAAGGAAGGCGCCGACAGATGGGACCGGGATGTCAGCGACTCAGAGAGAGAGAGGCTGAGCGGGCTGGCGCGGGGATGGGCCGGCTGCAGTGCTGGGCCTGAGCTGCTGGGCCGCGCGAAAGAAAGGGAAAAGAGAAGGGGTGGGCCGCGGGAAAAGAAGAAAGAGAAGGAAGAAGGAGATGGGCTGCTGGGCTGAAAAGAGAGAGGGAAAAAGAGAGAGAAAAGAAAAGGTTTTTCTTTTATTCAAACACTCACTTGAATTCAAATTCAAATTCAAATTTGAATTCAACAATCAAAAATAAATGCACCAGCATGTATGCAACAATAATGTTTCTATTTCCTATATTTGCTTTTAATTATTCAAAAATTTTATTTCCCTATATTATTTATGAGCACTTTAATATAAAAAGCCAATTAATTACTAAATTTTAAATTGGGCATTTTTAGGGTGTTACAAACCTACCCCCCTTAAGATGAATCTCGTCCCCGAGATTCGGACGTGGATTGGAAGAGATGTGGATATTCTGCCTTGAGTTCATCCTCCTGTTCCCAGGTTGCCTCATCCTCTGTATGACGATTCCACTGAACCTTGCACATACGTATCACTTTGTTCCTGGTGACTCTCTCAGACTCCTCTAAGATCTTGACCGGATATTCCTCATAAGTAAGGTCCTCCTGCACATTCAATTCCTCTAACGGAATCTGTTCCTCTGGCACCCGTAAACACTTTTTCAGCTGGGACACATGGAACACATCATGCACTCCTGCCAATTTCTCTGGTAACTCTAACTGATAAGCCACTTCACCTCTCCGTTCTAATATCTTGAATGGTCCAATGTAGCGAGGTGCTAGCTTGCCTTTAACATTGAATCTCTTCACACCTCTCATTGGTGACACCTTAAGGTATACAAAGTCACCAATCTCGAAGCTGAGGTCTCGTCGCCTCACGTCTGCATAACTTTTCTGCCGTGACTGAGCTGTTCTCAAATTCTGCCTAATGACATGTACTTGTTCTTCTGCCTGCTTCAAGACCTCAGGTCCAAATACCTTACCTTCTCCGGTCTGATTCCAAAACAACGGTGTCCTGCACTTTCTTCCGTACAACACCTCAAATGGTGACATCCTGAGACTCTGCTGGTAGCTGTTGTTGTACGAGAACTCTGCATAGCACAAACTCTTATCCCAGCTACTTCCATACTGCAATGCACATGCTCGCAACATGTCCTCCAGTATCTGATTCGTCCTCTCGGTCTGACCGTCTGTCTGCGGATGGTAAGCGGAACTGAAGTGAAGCTTAGTATCCATGGACTCATGTAACTTGCGCCAAAAGTGCGACGTAAACTGACTTCCTCGGTCTGATACTATCTTCTTAGGTACCCCATGCAAACATACAATCCGCTCCATATACAATTCTGCTAGTTTGGCACCGGAATATGTAGTCTTTACCGGAATAAAGTGAGCCACCTTCGTCAATCGGTCCACTATCACCCATATAGAGTCATAACCTTTCTGCGTGCGGGGCAATCCTGTTATAAAATCCATACCCACTTCTTCCCATTTCCACTCTGGTATCTTCATAGGCTGAAGCAAACCTGCCGGCCTCTGATGTTCGGCCTTGACTCTCTGGCATACGTCACAACGAGCTACATGTGCTGCAACATCGCGCTTCAAACCATACCACCAAAATCTTTCCTTGAGGTCCAAGTACATCTTGGTACTTCCCGGGTGAATGGAATATGCTGACTCGTGCGCTTCCCGTAAGATAACATCCTTGATATGCTGCTGATCTGGCACCACTATTCTGCTACCATACCACACTGTTCCTTGATCATCCAATCGGAATCCTGGCGCTTTATCTGTCCCAACCTTCTTAATCAATTCCTTGATTTCCTCATCCTCCAATTGACCTTTTCGGACCTCCTGTTCAAGAGTTGGCTCCACTTCTAGCTCAGTCACGTTGGCTACCATACCCAAGTTCAAGCGTTCAAATTCCCTACTAAGCTCCTCTGGCAAATTCTGACTCGTCAGCACGTTCGCGTAACTCTTTCTACTCAAAGCATCGGCCACCAAGTTGGCCTTCCCTGGATGGTAATGAATCTCCAGCTCTAAGTCATTAATTTTCTCAAGCCAACGACGTTGCCTCATATTCAACTCGGATTGCGTGAACACATACTTAAGGCTCTTGTGGTCGGTATAGATGTCGCACTTGTGTCCAATCAAATAATGCCTCCAGATCTTCAACGCGTGTACCACGGCTGCCAATTCCAGATCATGTGTCGGATAGTTCAGCTCATGTCTCCTCAACTGTCTGGATGCATATGCCACAACTCTGCCCTCCTGCATGAGTACACCTCCCAATCCTTGGCGAGACGCATCACAATATACTGAAAAACTCTTAGTAACATCTGGCAGTACCAATACTGGTGCAGTGGTCAGCCTTTTCTTCAACTCCTCAAAGCTAGCTTGGCACTGCGGTGTCCACACGAACTTGGCATTCTTTTCTAGCAATGATGTCAAGGGCTTGGCAATCTTGGAGAATCCCTCAATAAAACGCCGATAGTAGCCTGCCATTCCGAGAAAACTCCTGATCTCACTGACATTCTGCGGTGGAATCCAGTTGAGAACATCCCTGACCTTCTTCGGATCAACTGCGACACCTCCATTTGACAACACATGGCCCAAGAATGATACCTCCTTCAGCCAGAATTCACATTTGCTCAACTTAGCATACAACTGATGTTCTCGGAGTCTCTGCATCACTAACCTCAAATGCTCCTCATGCTCCTCCTCATTCTTGGAGAAAACCAGAATATCATCGATGAACACCACTACGAACTTGTCAAGGTAATCCATGAACACGCTATTCATCAAATACATGAAGTAGGCCGGTGCATTAGTCAATCCAAAGGACATAACTGTGAACTCATACAAACCATACCAGGTAGTGAAAGCTGTCTTAGGGATGTCTGTCACCCAGATTCTCATCTGATGATAGCCCGATCTGAGATCGATATTCGAGAACACACAAGCTCCCCTCAATTGGTCAAAGAGATCATCGATCCTTGGCAGTGGGTACTTGTTCTTGATGGTGACCTCATTGAGGGCTCGATAGTCTATGCACATCCTCTGCGTCCCGTCTTTCTTTTCAACAAACAACACTAGAGCTCCCCAAGGCAAAGAACTAGGACGAATATACCCCTTAGCTAGTAAGGCCCTCAATTCTTCTTTAAGTTTCTTTAATTCTTTTACCCCCATTCTATATGGTCTTTTAGCTATGGGTGCTGTGCCAGGCATAAGTTCAATAACAAATTCAACTTCACGTTCCGGAGGCATACCTGGCAATTCATCTGGGAACACATCTGGATACTCGTTCACCACTCGAATGTCCTTCAACTCTGTGCCTTCAGCCTGATTGACCTAACCGGGCTCTGTGGTTTTGGTTGCTTGATACTCAATCTTCTCCCCTGATGGAGCCACTAACTGAACTGCACGCTTAGAACACTGTATGACGGCATCATACTTTGCTAGCCAGCTCATTCCCAAAATCAGATCCATCCCGATAGAATTTAGGACTATAGGGTGTGCTAAAAAGTCTACCCCCCTTATGTTAACTGCTACATTAGGACAACGTAATATGGCCCGAAGTTCTCCCCCCGGTGAGCTAATCAACATGGTATTTCCCATAGGTTGCATAAGCATCAAGTTCTTTTTCACGAAATCAGTAGATATGAAAGCGTGCGAAGCTCCAGAATCAAACAAAACTGTAGCAGGTTGTGAGTTGACTGGAAACGTACCGACTACCACATCTGTGGCTCCTTCTGCAGTTTCTGCTCCCATATGGTTGAGCCTGCCCTTAGCGTAGTTCTGTTGGCCATGGTTTCCTTGTGCCTGCTGTTGATTCCCATTCTGAGCTGGTTGCGATCCTGTCTTCTGTTTGTTGTTCTGACCAGTGGAGTTCTGGACCCTCCGGGGACAAAAGTTAGCATAATGTCCCTGTTCTCCACAGTGGTAGCACGCCCTTGGGCTAACAGGTATGGTGTTAGCCGGGGTAGTGCGCGAAGCCTGAGTGTTCTGCTGCACGTTCTGGTAGCGCTGCTGTTGCTGCTGGGGTGGTGCATACTGGGGACGTTGCTGGTTCTGGCCGCAGTTCTGAAGGCTTGACTGTCCCTGAGTGCGCTGCTGATTCACCTGTTGGGGGTTGTAGCGGGGACGGACGTTGCTGCCAGATTGCTGATTCATGAACTTTCTCTTCTTGTCCTCAATCTCACGGCGCTTGTGCTCCACCATCAGAGCACCATCGACCAGCCCGCCGAAGGTTGGGAAGGTGATGCACATCAACTGCAGCTGTAAAACATCCTGGAGTCCATTCCGGAAGCGAGTCTGCCTCTTCTCGTCTGTTGACACCTCATCTGGTGCGTAGCGGGCTAGCTCGAGGAACTTGTCACGGTAGGCAGTGACACTCATTCCTTCCTGCGTCAGGGCTAGGAACTCCTTCTTCTTCAGGACCGTCAGTCCCTCAGGCACATGGTGGGCACGGAAGTCGTCACTGAACTGTTGCTAGGTGATCTGGTTGCGATCGGGTTGCGCATATTGGTATGCCACCCACCAGTCGAGAGCGGCTCCTTCAAATTGTCCAGAGGCGTCGAGCACCTTCTCCCTGTCATCGCACTGAGCAATGTCGAGCTGTCTCTCCACTGCCTTGATCCAGTCTTCTGCTTCCATCGGGTCCTTGGCGCGGGAGAACTTTGGTGGACGCCCCTTCAAGAACTCTCCCCTCTGGTCCCGGATGGGCTGGGGAGGTGGCTGAACAGGTGGATTCTGCAGGTTCTGCTGCATCAACGCTATGGCCTGAATCAACTGTTGCATCGTCTGTGTCTGCAAGCGGACTAGATCCTCTATGGTGGGCGGCTGGTTCTGGTTCTGGTTCTGATTCTGATTGCCACCACCCGTCGATCCTCTTGTCCCAACCATCTATCACAAATCAAAATCCCGACATTCACAATCATAGTCATGTCTGAACCAGTGTCAAGAACAGAAGCAATCGCAATCCACTGACAAGATAAGGTACTCGGGCGATAGGAAAGATAGTAGAGGATGTGCAAAGGAGAGGTTAGGAACCCAACTATCTACCCATTAAAATCCTTATACCTTAGTCCAATACTAGATGATTGCAGACTTTCATCCACGCTCATCACAATCATTACAAAGATCCAAATCACACATAAGCATAATGACAATTCATTCAAGCATTTAAAGGCATGATTCACAAAAGACCCGACACTCTTAGACTAGTTTTGGACCCGAAAACGTTCTATTTGATCTCTATTAGCATTTAGGGTCGATGGTGGTGCGGGTCCTTCCAACTAGTGCTGCGGCTCCTCATTCTTCTCTTGTTGTTGCTCTAACTCCACGGACTCGGTCTCTAGCTCCTCGGGGTTCCCTTCTTCGGCCTACTGCCTAAGAAGCTTCTCATAGGCATCCGAGTTGCGTGCCACCAATGGGTACTCATCGATGCGAGTGGAAGGTAGCCATCAGCGCTCTTGCGGACTGTCTATTTCTGTTGAGCCATCTATGGAAGTGAAAACTAGAGGAGGGCTAGAAAATTTTCACAAAGGACAGAGGTAGAATAGAACACCATTTTTCAACAGAAACTCAACTCTAGGATGTAAAATAATTTTTAGAGGAAGGATTAAGCAAGTTCTAATCGACCGTTCTATCTAGGCTGTGATCCTACAGTCAGCACGGCTCTGATACCAACTTTGTAACACCCAGATTTCCAAGAAATCCGAATGCTTCCATATGTGTGCCCAGGATGTCCACAGAACACATATAGATTACAAATATTGAATAACAGAGAACACAATGCTCGAATAAAATAGTTTATATCAGAGTTTAACACAAGACATAGTCTTAAACAAATAACACAGCGGAAGTCTAAATATTATTAAACGTTTCATAACTAGTAGAGCCTCAAATCCACAGGGACACCGACTGGTTGAACACAGCTAGAAGTACGGCAGATCCTCCGGAAACTCAGCAAGCGACTGATCATTCAATGCTCCATCTGTTACCCATCCGGGATTTTGTTGAATAGTTGCAAGTGTAAGTAAACTATCTTACTTAACAAGTATAACACGGGTTATGCAAGGACAAAAGGCTTGACACGGTTATACTGCATTAGCACTTTTAGTTGTTTCATTTTATTATCATCTAATTTACTACAAATGAGTAGAACCCAAGTATAAACCCATTAATAAGGTATAAGTGATTATAGAACAAACCAACATCAACCACTAATATCATCTTCTAATCAAAAAGGATCCAGGCCGCTCGTATCCGTGAGCATGGCTATCATGATAGATCAACACTCTGCAGAGGTTTCGCCCTTTACCCGCCGGTCACATAAATCCAAAAGAACTTATGTTACGAGGACTTTCACAAAACACCCTAACAAGCACAGTAGCCGTTTTGGTTCAACATAGGCAGCATAACCCGAGGCATCGAGATTGACGTACGCTCAGGGCGCAACGTGAGGGGGTCAATGGCGTCCAGAGCGAGAGCGCAATCATCGCAACGTGTGAAGCTGCCGTACATCGGGCGCTTACATCACGGGACTTTGCCTAACGGGGCATAGCCAACGGATAAAACCGTCCTCGATGGATCAAACTATACTCTCACGAATGCTCCCCACATACGCCTTTCGGTAACCACTGGCAAGCTAGAGACGTACAAGTTAATTATCCAAGACCAAAGCCATTATAGTTCCAACGGCGGCGAACAGGTTCCTGGGTTGTCGCTTTAAGAACCGACCTTATGGAGAGACATTAGAACAAAGCACGAAGCACATGCTCTAATTCCCTAGACCAAACCTTATAGAGACACTAGAACAAAGCACACAACACATGCTCTAGTTCCCCGAACCATGTTGCTAAAAAGCATCTTTTAATCATCATTGAAGTAAACCATTAATTCAATATTGACATTAAAAATAAACGTTAGTTGCAGCGCGTAGCATAGACTAACCATAATGCATATAACCCTGGGTAAACAAGGAATAAGATAAAGACTAGGAACATCCTTAATGGTTAACAGTATTAGACACATGCATATGAATTATGTGATTAATCGGTGTATAGGTAACAAGGATGGTCCGTGTTATACTTGCCTTCCTCAGTGAACTGCTGCTGCAACTGCTCTTCGGGAACGGGATCGTCGGCGAACTCGAACGGCTCGGCAACTACTCACATCGATCACCACACAAGCATCCACACATACATGCAAACAAGATATTTAATTAGAACAGTACACCAATCATAAACAAAAGATGAAAAGAAGGTTTTAGAGCTACTCTACGCTTCACTCTCGAACACACGAGGGCGAAAATCACTCAAATCGGAGTTAAAACGAAGAAACTACGCTTAAAACGGGCTCTAGGGGCTTGCTGGTAAAGATTTTAGGCTTCTAGGGGTGTTTTTGAAAGAAACCAGGGACCTAAAACATAATTTCGTATAAAAACTCGAGGGCTGCGGCGTAAAAACGACTTTCAGGACGGCGGGCACTATTTTTCAAAAGAGCAGGGGCTAAACCGAAAGAAAAAGGACTTAGTTGTAAATACTTTTGAACTGCGCTGGACCGCGGGTTGATTTTCAAAAACTGCAGGGGCTCTTTTGCAAGACAGGCGCGGCTGCGGCTAAGGGCTGACGTCGGCTGACGTCACCGTCTACTGTGCCGTGGACCGGCCGTAGACCGCGGTCCACGGGTCCACGGTGAACCGGACCGGGTTTAAAACGGGTTTAGATCTGAGCCGTCGGTTTTGGATCGAGCGGCTGGGATTAGATCGAGGCGCAAGGGTCGCCGGGGACAGCGGCTCGCGGCGGCGCGCGGCGGCACCCTCGCCGGAGTTGGCTCGGCTGGGGGTTAGGGGGCTCGGTTTCTCGCCGCGTTTGGTCCTAGAGGTAGAGGAGAGAACGTGGGTTCGGTTTTGGGGTTCAGGGGAGAGGTTTAGGCCGCGGTGGTGGCCGGCGGCGAGCGGAGGCGGGTCCGCTGCTCCGGCGAGCTGGCGCGGGCGCTGCAGAGCGAAAGAGAGAGGGGTTTTGGGCTTGGCGTGTTCCTCGGCTTACCCCGAAGCTCCACGACTCGACGTTGGCGGCAAAGCGGCGGCGGAACGGTGGCTCGGCAGCGCTAGGGTTCGGCGGCGGCGCGAGCTTGGAGGCAGCTAAGGCTAGGGTTCAGGCTGCGGCTCGAGGGGGTTGGCGGCGCTATTTATAGGGGCTAGAGGAGAGTCCTAGGCGTGCGCTCCAAGCCGGGGAAGGAGGCGTGCGCGAAGCGGACTCGCGGCGGCGCGGCGGAGGAGTTCTGCTTGCCCACGGCGAGAGGAAGGAGACGGCGCTGACATGCGGGCCCATGGTGTTAGCGGCAGCGAGAGAAGAGAAGGCGCGGCGCTGCTGGCGGAAGAAAGCGCCGAAAGGCGGACCCACTGGTCAGTCGCAGAGAGAAAGAGAGGGTACGCGGGCTTGCTGGGCCGGAGCTGCTGTTGGGCCGAGCGAAGAAGGCAAAGGGGAGATGGGCCGCGCAGGGAGGTTGGCTGGGCTGCGGGAAGAAAAAGAAAGGGGAAGAGTGGGCCGGCTGGGCTGAAAAGGAAGAAAGAAAAGAGGGAGAAAAAGAAAAGGTTTTTCTTTTGTTCAAACACTCATTTGAATTCAAATTCAAATTCAAATTTGAATTTGAATTCAACAATCAAATAAATGCACCAGCATGAATGCAACAATGATGTTTCTATTTCCTATATTTGCTTTTAATTATTCAAAAAATTTATTTTTCCTACAGTATTTATGAGCACTTGAATATAAAAAGCCAATTAATTACTAAATTTTAAATAGGGCATTTTTAGGGTGTTACAAACTAACATTTGGATGAGCGCGCAGAGAAACGAACTATGCAGATGACACAAGGGCCACTGCGCGAACCTGAGCCGAGCCGGGCATGAAGCCAGGCCGGTCGGCCAGGGCTAGGCCGGCCGGCCCCCTCTCTGACTAACTTCTGTGGAACCAAAATTGTTGCAGGTACAAGCGTCACGTACACTTCGTCCAAGCCTGAATCCACGCGAATGGCCTCCCCTGCCGCCCTCTGGTGTGCAGCCAAGTGTTGAGTCATGGTTTGCACTCCATGTTTCCCAATCCTCTATGTTTTGATAAAAAATTATGCAACCATGATAAAATCTCAAATTGTGATCAAAAGAAAGCATGCCTGAGAAAATCATAAACATGATCTATCAAGTTTTGCCTCGGTGCTATTTGAGTGCGAATATTCCATTATCTTGGAACTACTTGTTAGGAAAGTTTGATCTCTTACTAATTGATCCCTATGAGATGATGATTTGAGAAATTGATTCTCTTTCCAATCCGATACCTTGGAGATTTCTTTTATAAAAAAAAATTAAAAATCTAAGGCAACCCCTGAACATTCAACCGAGTGATTACCCCTATCCAAAGCCATAAGATACATATGTGAAACCATCACCAGGCTATCCCTGAAATCTTGAGCGTTCTCGACTTTCTTGCCTTTGAAGTTTGAACTATCATGATGTCTGGTCATTCATGCACACGTGCAGCAACAACAGTCCCAGAAATACGGTATTACTCCATCCCCCTTCCGAAAGAAAGAAAAAGAAGGCTGAGTGAGTCACACTCAAGCTATCTTGAAAAAAAGAAAGGAAAGAAGGAAGGGAAAGGATGGGAGACACTGGGATTAAAGTATTCAAAAGCTCACGTGCACATGACCATATTTCATGACTTGTTTGAATGATTGGCAAGTGATTCGAGTTTGCAAAATAGATGGAATAAGTTAGCATGTCACTTACCCTGTCCTAAAACTCCTCATATCAGCCTAAGAGTGCAAAGTAAGTGAGAGTGATGAGAGTAGACACAAGAGACATCCAGCCACCTTGAGTGCCTGAGAGAGGTTGAATGTTAACAGGGGGCTTGCCTAGTTTATTTTGAAAATCTTTGAAAAAACTCCAAAGTGCAAAGAGGAGGAAAGGTACTCGATGGATCACTGATTCATTCTAGACTCAATTGGTGAAGAGTGAAAAGTTATAGCCACCGGAATCCAAGGTATAAAAGAAAGCTAAGAAATATCACTTTGGCATGTCTTGATTTATCATGTTCCTAACCTTTTCAGTCCCAGAGTTTAATTTCATCTTTGCTAAGGGACTAGCAAAGTTCAGGTAGGGGGGCGTGTTGGTGGTCAATAATCACCGTTTCCGCCACCAACATTTCATAGCTTTTCAGACTCATTCACACTCAAACATGATAAATTTGATTATTTCTAATGAGTTCCACAAGGTTTGATGACTTTGTGAGAATAGGGGCAATTTGGGAAAAGACGGTCCAGAACGGGCTCAGGGTCAGGCCGACCGGCCTAGCCAGGCCGACCGGCCCCCTTCCCCATCTTCTGGCCACGTCATTGATCCACGGCATGAGAAACACACTCAGGAGGATCATGAGCCATGAGTTCAACGCGGTTTGATCCAAGGACCCGAAAGGCCTAGGCATGGAAGTGCATGGATTGAAGGACCCACCTAACGGTTTTAACCGTCATAACTGCCAGGGATGCATGCAAAACCGACCTTGGGGAAGCATCCTGGCCGTACCTGCAGAAGGCGGTGCCAGATGGCACTAGGCCCAGGCCGATCGGCCTGGGTAGGCCGGTCGGCCTTCCCTGGAAGCCGCCACCTGTCCCCTTTTGCGTGACGGTTACTCAGGCCAGTAGCTCTCTGGTGGAGGTGGCAACCGTCCTCAAACCGATCATGGAGGCTATAAAAGGAGACCATCCTTTCACTTGAAGACACACACCTTTGGAGAGAAGAGAAGCTCTAGTAGTGGTGCTCTCATTCCTTTAGCTTAGAGTAGAGAGGAAGTAGGGTGAGTGCTCGGGTGACAGCCGAGCTTAGCAGAGCAAGACGGGTTTCCTCCCGGCCTTCCTCTTGACATTATCTCCGCCCCCGAGGAATAAAGCTTCAGAGTTGATCTTAGTAAGTTTCTTGGTTTCTTTCTTTAGTACCTCACTGGTTTACTCTTACTTTCAGTAATTTATCTTTGTCCTACCTTGATCTGCAGGATCCCTTGTCTTTTCCTCATAAGCCCTTCGTGTTGGGTGGAGGTCAGTAGTTGATAGCTTAAGCGTGGTGCTTGTGCTTGATAACTACCTTGGGTTGTGTTGCACCCCACGGAACTGATTGTGGTAGGCGGCAGGTGGTGACAGCCCTGTCCGTCCTTTGTAGTCCACCACGTTCGGGTGTATTCATAACATTAGTTGCTGGGCCTGGGGGAACCCCTCTCTCATCCCGTTCTGAGTTCTCCCCGCCTTAGTCGTCGAAGCAGATCTGGTTAGCTTACGGATAAGTTATCTGGGGTAACGAGTAGCTAACTAAGGTTAAGCTCTCTACTCCTTTGCCTGTTCTCCTCAGGGGGTCCGGTTAGAGAACTTTAGGCTAGTCGCGTCTACCGTTCCTTGGATTTGACATCCAGGTTTTACTCCCCTGGTGAAAGGCTACAACAGTCTCCGTGCGCTTGCGGATTCGTTAGGCTAAGGAGTGCCAACAGTTACTAAAGGTAGTAAGACATTCTCTTTACTCTCAGCTATCACACTTCATCCTTATGTGGTTATGATTTCAAAATATGAGATTAACTTCCCATGGTTATTAACAAACCCAAAAGTGCACGTCTCAAGCATTCAAATCTTGATGCACACATTTAGGGGGAGTTGTCTTTATATTTTGAAGTCTTGCATATTAATTCTCTCTCTAGCTCTCATGTGTGTAGCATGAAACAATTCTCAACATCTACACAAAGAAGGAGAGAAAATTGAAAGAAAAATAGTTTAGAGCTATGAGGTTCCTTACATTGATTTGAGAATCATAAAAGATGAAATAAATTCACGAGATAGTGATTGAAAGAGCCTCTAGCACTAGCAAGGGTGATTTGTTCATCCAAGTTTCAAAATTGTGGTAAAAGGCCAAGGTATGATCTCTCAAGCCCTTTGCATACCATCTCAAGCATCTAGGAAATATACATGATAGTGTGTGCATTTTTGTTCTAGATGCTAGATTCTCATCCATCATGTCTAGTGGTGTCTTGCCTATGCTTGTGTGATATAGGATAGAATTTCCAAAATTAACTAGCATGATAGGTTTGTGTGTCATTTTGAGAAAATGTTTGGTTCTTGGTCTTTGTGGCCAAATCATGTCGCTTGTGGTTATTGTTACACCTGTTTGATTGATGGCTAACCACAAGTGGCAAGATTCTCTCAAGTCCATAGGAGCTTCTCAATCTCTCTCTTCTAAGTGATATCAATCTCTTTGGATAAATCTTGAACATCTTGAGAAATGGATATAAGGTGAAAGGATCATGTTCCACAAGTTTATATTCTCCAAAGGATCTCTACAGCTCTCTCTCAAGGTCAGCACTGGAAAGGATCTCAAAATCTCACTTTGTTGGTTAAATGGTGCTATCAACATAGTTTATTCAAAAACCTTGGTGGATTGAGAATTTGTCATGAACATCTCATCTAAGATACTCCCTAGAACCTTAGGATCTCATAAACTATTTCACATCTGATCAAAACCTCTCAATCTCCACAAAATCAAATCTATGGTCAGCTCTGCCAGCTGAAACCGGAGGTTCCGGTTTTGACCGGTATATCCCTATTCTACCTATGAACCACCTCATTCAATGCACATTCACCTTCCTTTCTCTCTCCCCAACCCTGCTCTATTCCTGGTGGCGACTTGGGGGCGATTTGGCTCGGTCTCCACGGAATTCAAGGTTTGAAGTCGAGTTTCTGGAGAATCGAGACCGGAGGATCCGTTCCCACATCTTCCTCCTCCGGTTCTGCATCTTGGAGCCCTCTGTTGGATGAATCTAGGGCCTCAAGGTATCAAATTCTTGTTCTTCCCCGATCTCTTTTTCTAGGATCTATCTTGTCGATTCCTTTGAGATATCATATACATTTAGTTCCTAGATGCCATGTCTAGCACTGGATTTAAGTTTCCATGGTTGAAATTGCGGGACACAAGATTTAGGGCTTCTTGTGCCAGAACCGGAGGTTCCGGTTTCCTGAAACCGGAGGTTCCGTTTTGGGCACAGAAAGCCCCATCTCATATGTTCGGCGGTCCAAATCATGCGAAAATTTTTTGTTAGGCACTGGTATTTGTTGCTGAGTACTGCTTTATCTATGTGATGTCTCAAGAAAATACAAAGGGCTTGTATACATCAGAAAGCAGTTCAAAAGCAAAGAGATGAATCCAGATTCCGGACCTCGCCATTCTCAGAGGAACGTGAGGAAGGATTTGCCCAGGAGAACTTTGCACATCACTGAGCCAGAAATTGAAGGGACAAGGACTTTCACAGATGAGGAAGAAGAAGAGATTGAAGATGAAACTTTTCAGCCTTCTCCTCGCAGATCAACCAAGAGAGGAAGGGATGCAAGGAGCAGCAGTAATGATAGTGAGGAAGCAGCTAGTGGTGGTGCTGATGAGTCAGTTCCTATGCGTGGTGCACGCCATGGTCCTTCTTCTTCACAAGGAGGAGAACCAAGATATATGAGGAACATTCTTCTTGCAGAGCCAATTGCAAATCCAAATAGGACTGCAGTGAATTACAAAGTGGGTGGAATGACAGAGGTTGCTTGAGCTAAGAGAGCAAATGATCCTCGACAGTTACCTAGAGATCCAGTGAACTACAGGTTTCATACTTACTTTCATCAGGATTTCTATGTGAGTGCTATATTCAAAAAGGACATTCCTGTTTCAGTATCTCAGTATGTTGACTGGCCTCACTATGAGAAGTAGAAGTGGGATATCTTTGATGAAGTGATTGCAGAGTGCAAGGCCAAGCATGTGTTCAAAATCATGGCATATCAGCATGGGTGGAACACTGAGGTAATTGCACAGTTCTATGCCACTTGCTACTTTGAGGAAAGAGGTGATGTGAGGAAAGTCCATTGGATGACTTTGGGTATTTGGTACTCTATCTCATATGAGGAGTTTGCTAAAATGTTTGGTTTTGGAAGAGGTGATGCAAATAAAATCAAGGTTCACACTAGCAATGTGATAGACAAGAATGAGATGAACTTTATGTACTTGACTCAAGAGTCAGCTTATTATGGAACCACAAAGAACATCATTCCTTTCTATGGTTACTTGAACCGTCTCTTCAGAAAGACCATTGCTCCAAAAGAAGGTGATGCCACATCTATATCATCCTACTCTAGGAACCTCCTTTGCATGGCACCTTCTGCTCCTCCTTTCAGTGTGTTCAACTTCCTTTGGGAGGAGATAAAGTCTATTGCTGGCTCTCCTCAAAAGAGTTGTGGATTTGCACCATACCTCATGTTCATGATTGAGAGGACTACAAATCTTAAGTTTGATTATGATGGAGTGCATAAGCCTTTGGGCTTAAAGAAAGATTTGAAGGGTCCAACTTTGGCACAGCATCTCAACCCTCCACAAGACACAAGTGTCATAGCTGATCCCAGTGCTCCAGGGGAGACTCCCAGTGTTCCTATGCCTACAGCCATTCCTCCTAGGCCAGCAAGGACTGCCAGAAGGGGTGCCAGTGCTCAGCCTGAGTCATACAAGCCTCCTTCTCCAATCAAGAAAATTTTCAACTTCCTCTGTTGCATGCATATTGAGAACAAGGAAAGGATGAATAAGATTGAACAAAGGCAGAGGAAAGAAATACAAAAAAGAAGGGAATGGCAAGCCAATCAGACTCCAAGTGTCCCTCTTTCTTCAGTTGAACCAGAGGATGAGAGCAGAGCATCTGAGACACCAGTTCAGACCTTTTAGAGGGCACAGGAGATTGATTACTACTCTCAGTTCTTCCCTCCTCCGATGCTGAGCTATCCTCCTCATGGTGGTGTTCCTGATCCATATGCTCCTGGCTCTAGCTCTGGTGCTCAGCAGCCAGGATCTGAGTTTGCAGCTATGCTTTTTGGAGACACATCTTCTTATCCACCTCCACACACATCTGGTTCCCTGTCTTCAGCTCCACCACTCCTTGATCCACATGGGCCTTCTCCTACTGGCACTGCTGATGATGATGATGAGTAGCTCTTCTTCTCCGGATGACCCCTTCTTGGTGATGGATGACAAAGGGGGAGAAGAAAATGAAGATTAAAGCTTAGCAGTATTCTAGTCAGGGCAAAACCGAAGGTTCCGGTTTTCCAAGAACCGGAGGTTCCAGTTCTGGCTGTTGGATGCAACAGGACATGTGTAATAAATAAATTTGATCTTTAGCTCTCGTGGACTTGAAACTTTATTGTAATGTGTGCTATGTGTGTGATGAACTTATTTATGCTTTGTAAGGATGAATTCATGCTAGGGTATTTAAATTGTGATGATGATTTGTGCTTAGGCCTAGCTGTTTGGCTAGAACCGGAGGTTCCGGTTTCATAAACCGGAAGGTCCAGTTTGGCTATGTGTGCTCTGTATTAATCTTGAAATATTTGTTTTGAGCATATTTTGGGACATGCATCTTGTGATATATGTTCATATATGTGTTTTGCACACCATGGATGCTTGGATTTAGGGGGAGCTCCTGCTAAAATGAATATGTTAGGTCAAGATTTCTTAAATTTACCTTCAATTTGCACACTTATTTTGAGTTGCTCCTGAATCTAAAGTTTAAAAGCTTTATTGTCATATCTTTGTAAGCTTTAATCAGTGTTGTTATCAATCACCAAAAAGAGGGAGATTGAAAGAGCATATAGTCCCCTAGTGGTTTTGGTGATTTGTGTGACAACAATGATTAAAGGACTAACGTTTTCATTTAAGATTGTGAGCAGGTTGGTATTCACATATTCACAAGCTAAATGGACATAACAAATTGAATATTGGTTATTTGACTCACAATAGTATATGATCCCATGATGATGTCATGAACACAAGGTCAAGCGGTGAATCATAATATTCCAAGGACTGAAAATTGCAATGTTTCATGAATGCATTACCAATGAGACATGTGGTTAAATTATACATGATGGTCTCATTATTGGAAACTTGCAAATATGTTCAAAGGACAAATCATGAAGGCATGAATGATTGAGTAAAAGAAAGCTACACTTCAAATGATGGAAATTCAACAACAAGTATTTGAAGAAAAGATTTATTAAGGTGTTGTCCTTAGTGAAGCTCAAGTGATTCTAAGGTGAAGGTTGTTCTGACCAAGTGCTTGGATTTGAGGGACTAAGCAAAGGTGAAGGTCAAGTGGTGACTTGACCGCGAAGAACTCAGCTAAGGTGAAGAATCAAGCCAAGTGGTTGACACCGAGGAATCAAAGGTCATGTGAGTCTCATAATGGAAAGCATAATTATTTTTATATGACAAGAGTGATTATATGGACCAAGGAATGGATATCACTCTCATGAGTTAGAGATCTTGGTTTAAATCACTAGCTCAAAGGTTTATGTGCTCAGAGACAAGAAGGAAGTTGATGCAAATCCTCATGAAGAGATATTGATCAAGTATGGCTCAATAGTCAAAAGAGAAGCTCAAGTTGATAAAAATGCATTTACTTTAATCTTGTGTCTTGATCAAGTATCAGTGCTCAAAGTAACCTATGTGAGTTGATGAGAGACACAAAAGCCACACGAACACTTGACATGTGCTGACAGGGGCAAACCAGAAGTTCCGGTTTCCCAAACTAGAAGTTCCGGTTCTTGAGTAGTTCATGTGCTGACTGGGTCCAACGGCTAGTTCGTTTGAATCTTGGAAGTTCCGGTTTTGGGGAACCGGAGGTTCCAGCTTCCAACGGCTACTAACAGCTAGTTTTGTGGAGAGCATCTATAAAAGCCTCTCCACTCCCTCTTGTGCTGGTTGCTGCTGCTGTGGTTGCTGCTGTGCTGCCCTTGCGCCCAGAACTGAAACAAAGCCAAGTTTAGCTCTCCCCAACCCCTCTTTGTGAGGTAGCTTGAGATTAGATATTATCTTTGTGTTGAGTAGTAGAGAGAAATCGTGAGCAAGATTGTGAGAGCACAAACACTTTGAGCATTGCTGCGTTGACCTCGTTCTACAAGTGATACATTTGTTACTCTTGGAGGTTTGGCCTCCTAGACGGTTAGAGGTTGCTCGTGAGCTCCCAATTCGTGTGGTGAGCTGCAGGAAGTTTGTGAGGGTTGTGCTTCGCCTCCGCAAGGAAAGAAGCAAGATAGTGGAAGTGGGGAAGTGGTTGAAAGAGACCCTTCTCGGTGGGAGGAGTTGAAAAAGACTCGGTCCCTAAAGGGTTCCTCAACGGAGAGTAGCATTCACCGGTCCTGTGTGGCTGCTTGGGTTCACAGGGTGAATCCGAACTTTGGTCAAACAAATCCTTGTGTCTCTCCTTTGTTCCATTTATTCTTGCATTATTTGTGATTTGATGAAATTGCTTGATCTACTGTGTTGGTAGTGTTACTGTGTGCATGGACTCTATGAACTTGCTCAAGAAACACTGCAAAAGCTCACTCTGCAAGATTCATCAAATCAGAGCTCGTGAGAAGGGGTTTTTGAGCTAAGTGCTCAGTTCTGCGTAGAACCGGAAGTTCCGGTTTGCTAGAACCGGAAGTTCCGGTTTGAGTGGCTGACAGTTCATTTCTTGAGAAATATTTTTTTGCTGCTATTTTGTTGTAAATTTCAGATCGGCCTATTCACCCCCCCTCTAGGCAACATCCAGGTCCTTTCAGTAGGACTCCTTCAGACCTGTCGGCTTTATGAGCCCAGAGGCTGGCTTCGCGAAGACCTTGATGTGCTCAAGTGCATCATTTAAAAATTTCCTATTGGAGAGCACTGAACAAGCGCGCCCAATTGGGCAGCCCCCGAGCCTTGAATTGCTTTTAGCAAAAGGAATTCAAGGTTCTGTAAAAGATACTGGCATGAAACTTTTAATTTCAAACAAATCGGAGTTCTTTTGAAACTCATTTGAATCTTGTGTTCGAATCAGAGTTCTTTTGAAACTCATAATACATACTTTCGTATGATTCGTTTTGGGAATCAATTTAAAACTCGAAATTATCGGGAGGTTATTATCCGCAACCCCCGAGCCATTGTTGGAATTTAGATCGAAAAAGGGCAAGAAAGGGTCTGTAAAAGGTAACCAACCGAGAATTTTTGGGCCTAAAGAGGGGGAACAGTCGCGTACGATGCGGAAACCGCGAATTCAAAGAACTGCCACTGCCAGAGCGCTGTTGAAAGGCCCATATAACACGGCGATTCCCCTTCCCAGCAACTGTGCACTTCAAACCTAGATCTGAAATCCCGGCCCCCAATTTTCGAGGGAAGTCCCTGCGAGCGCTCTTTGCCCACTGAATCCCATCGCCACCATCGCAAATCCGCAACTATAGACCATGGCTGGAGGCAATCGAGCATCCCAAGGAGCAAGCCGGAAGGAAAAAGCGGCCATCTCAGCATGCGCCAAGAAGGAGGAAACCGCCGTCCCGCAAGGCAAGAAAGAAGCGCCGGCCAACGAGGTGTCTTGGACTCCATCAACCATCGAGACCGGACACATCCAAGAACTGGTGCGGCTTGGATTCCTGCCCGAGCAAGTCATTAGTGGGTGGAGAATCCCCGGGGAAGATTCGCGTTCCCGTCAGAGGACACCGGCGAGGTAACCGTCTTCTGCCGTTACTTCGAGGTCGGATTTGGCCTGCCCACCCACGAATTTTTCCGAGGCGTGTTAGGTCACTACGGGATCCAAGCTGCGCATCTGAGCTTGAATTCCTATCTGCATTTATCGATGTTTATTCATCTATGTGAGGCGTTTCTGGGGATCGACCCCCACTTTGAGTTGTTCCTCAATCTGTTCCGCCTCAAGAGTGTGCCCAAGGTTGAAGAGCCCAAGTACATTAGCGGTGCTGCATTACAGTTCAAGCAAGGGATGCAAGAGAAATACATCCCCTACAAGACCAAGGACACCCACAACAACTAGGAACATAAGTGGTTTTATGTGTCCAACCATGCCCCGTCCATTCCTGGCAGGATGCCCGACCTACTCTGGAGACAAAACTATTGGAACCAAATCCTCAAGGAGAGTGCCACGGACCAGATTGAGGTCTTGTTGGAGAAGATTGGCGAGTTGAGGGAGGCTGGTTTGACTGGGGCCAGGGTGTACTTGAGCTTCCTGCAACGGTGTATTCAGCCCCTGAGGATAAGGCAGAATACCGAGTACCAGTATTTGGGCTAGAAGGACCCCGACCGGAGCCGACCAGAACTCCTCAACAATGATGAAGCCATGGTGTTTGTGAGGCGACATCTCCATGAGGTGACGGACATGCCCCCACAAGTTCCTGAGTACAACGCCGCCCACCCACGAGCTCAGGTAGGTGTACTTGTACTTCGTAATTCTACTCCAATGAGGGGCGAATGCCACTAGATGTAACAGATAGTTGGTGTGAGATGCAGGATTGGACCACTGCCTTCTTCAGCCCTACTCCATTGGATGCCAACGATCCCCAGAATGCTCCCATGTTGAAGGACATGTCCAAGGTAAGCCGAGAGGTATTGTTCTCACCCTGCTTTTCACCCATAGTATTTGTACTTTGAAAAATTTGGTGTGATCCGTATTGGTATTGTTGCTAATGTGTTGTATATGCTGCAGGAGAACAAGGGCAAAAAGATAGCCGCCAACCATGCCCCAGACACCTCTGTAGCAGACTAGACGAAGGCCAGACATGCCCGTGAGAAGGCCAGAGCCCGTGGTCCTAGTAAGCCTGTGGTGATTGTTGATAGTTCACTGACTTGTGAGCCGCTAGTTATCGAGACAGCCCATGCCACCAAACCCCGAGCCCTGTTCCATCAATAGAAACTGACAAGTCCACAGGGCAGGGTGAAGATCAGCCCACCCCTGCCCCTGTATCTGGCGTGAAGTGGGAATGGGGGATGCCAGCTGGCAATGGGCGGCGCTTGAAGAACCCACAGATCCGCCGAGCCCCACCGCCCAGGTACGACGTTGAAATACTTTCATCTTCTAGTATAGTGAATTGTTTGGGGTTTTGACTCAAAACAACCCTTGCAGCACCGTGGAGATCAAAGGTGAAGCTGCTGCCACAGTGCCCGAAGTAGACCCTTCCCTTGCAGCAGGCTCGTGCGCCGAGGCTGTGGTTCAGGAAGCCACCGTCACCTCATCTGCGTCTGAACCTTCAACCACTATAGGTCCAGGTAACCCCTCCGCAATGCCGACAAAGCCCCCTACCTTTTTGTTTGAATCTATGGGCCAGGGGAGTTCGCGTCGGTAGAGCCAGGGAGATGAGCAGGATGCTGGGCTTGTGGTCGGCATAGTTGAAGAAGTTGGAGATGTGGCAGCAGAGGAGATTGAGGAGATCCCTCGGGTGATACGGCCCCAGGAGGAAGAAGTCCGCCCTGTGGGAGATGCTTTCCGGATGGGGTTTATTGACAAGGATGAGGAGGCCCAGATGTTTGATGGGAAACTTGACCGCGCCGAGCTAAGGAGAGGCCAAGAGCTGGCCGTGTCGTGCCTCCGTGTGTCCTAGGTAGGTCCCCACCACATGTTGTGACTCTTTTGAAGTAGGCCGCCATGTGTCTTGAATGCCCTTCTCTGGGAATTGCTAAGAGGTCCACCCAGAAGTCCGCGCTGCTGCAACATTTTGTTGAGCAGCAGGCGGTGATGGATTTCCTTGAAGATTGTCTGAGAACAGAGTGCGCCGCTATCAAGAAGAGCCATGACGAAATGGAGGCCTTCAAGATAGTGATGAATGAATGCACTGCCGCCGCAGAGAAGGCCGAGGCCCGCGTCAAAGGTCACCTTCGTGATTACAAGGAGAAGTTGGCAGGTAACATAATAGTCTTTATTCGACTTAGGTGGTCCACTTTTGACAACCCACTAATCCGCAACATATGTGCAGTTGCAGAGACGGAGAAAAACCAGCTGAAGGTTCAGGCGGAGGAAGACCGCAAATGGTGCCAAAAAGTCGAGACTGAAATCCTGGAAGTACGCCGCCAACTCAAGGTGTCCCAAGAGTTGACAAGTACACGGCTAGTTGAGGTTGACAACTTGACGAAGGCCGAACTGGACTTGAAGGTCAATGCGTCCTGGTTGGAGAAAGAGAATGAGGTCCTGACCAGCTCCCTCCAGGTTGCTCGCGACCACTACCAGCATGTTTCTGATGCCGCCGCCCCTTTGGTGGATATCATCGGCACCACCGGCAACTCTCGGAGTCATGAAGCGCGCCTTAAAGAGCTACACGAAGCTGCAAAGGACTGCTGACGTATGTTCGTGATACAGCGAGCACTTGTGTTACCCATATGCTGTCCCTGGTCAAGGTTTTGAAGCTCAATCAGGATATGACCCCGTTTGTCCAGGGACGGGTGGGTAACCTTGCGGAGTCAGAGTACACAACCTTGGAGGAGGAGGTGGAGCCAGTGACCAAGGCCATAATGGGGCGCTTGGACTTTTAGATCGTTGTTTGATCTCTGGTTTGTAAGATACATTTTAAGTAGTATTTGGAACTTGTACGTAGCTCATGTAGTGCTATGTATTATGCGTACTTTTGGTACTATGATGGAGTGCTTAAGCTTTGCACACCATAATGTGGGTTTAATGTTTTATGCTTTTGGCATATATCTTATGGTGTAGTACATTTTGTGCACATGCATAGACTTAAGAAACATAAAGTGAGAACACAATTTGAGCGCACACACGTTTCATCTATTCATTATGAGAATATCAAATACAATATTTTGTAGTAACGAAAAACTAGCTAAGTGAGATAGCTAATAAGTGTAGAACTTCCGAAGGTGTTCTATGTTCCAAGCATTTGGGATGTCCTGGCCATCTTCGGTTTGGAGCCTGTAGGTGCCAGGCCGGAGTACTTTGGAAACCAGAAAAGGGCCTTCCCAAGGGGACTTCAGTTTGCGTAGCCCCTTTGGATTTTGGATCCGATGTAGGACCAAGTCACCAACCTGAAAAGATCGCTCTTGGACGTTCTTCTCATGGTATCGCCGGATACTTTGGAAATACACCTAGTCGTTGTTCTTCTGCAGTATCGATGTCTATGCGGCATTGTTGTTCTATTTCTCCCTCGTTGTACTGTTGTACGCGTCGAGAGCCATAGAGCTTGTCGACCGGGAGTATTGCTTCAGATCCGTACACCATGAAGAAGGGGGATTGTCCGGTTGCCTTACTTGGTTGCGCGCGAAGCCCCCAAACGACGGGGTATAGTTCTTTTATCCAGCGGCCTTCTTTTTTGGTGTCGGAGTTCTTGATTATGGTGTGGAGTCCATCGAGGACCAAAGCGTTAGCCCGTTCCACCTGCCCATTGGCTCTTGGGTGTGTCGTGCCACGGAAGCGTAATAAACTTCGATTCCGGCTTTTTTACAGTATGTCCAGAACGCATCACCGGTGAAGGTAGTACCCAGATCTGTGATAATGCGATTCATCATACCAAAATGGTAGACAATGTCCTCGATGAACTTGACCACCTTCTCTGCAGAGTATGTCATCATGGGGTAGACTTTGATCCACTTGGTAAATTTCTCGATGGCGACAAAGAGCCATTCGAATCCTCCCGTGGCCTTGGGTAATGGTCCCACCATGTCGAGGCTCCAACAAGCAAAGATCCAAGAGGGGAGGATGAACTGGATCTTATGTGCCGGTGTGTGCGAGTGATGAGCAGAGTACAAACAGGCTTTGCAATGTCAGACTAGTTGTTCCGCGTCCATGAGGGTTGTTAGCCAATAGAAACCAGAACAGAAGACCTTGCCGAAGAGCGTTTGCGAGGCTGCATGATTCCCACATTCCCCAGAGTGGATTTCTCCGAGGATGCCCAGGACTTCTGCTCGTGACACACTTCATTAGAATGCCAGAGTGAGCATTTCGCTTGTAGAGGGTAGAACTGACAATTGTGTAGAGCTTGCTTCTACGAAACAGAGTAACCGAATGCTCCAAAACACTCCCAAACATCATTTAGGGCCTAACGGAGTAGATTGGCAGTGTTCATAGCGAAAACCCCATCTTGAAGTTCGTTGTTACGAGGCTGTGCATCCGGGCACCGAAACGGACCCGTTTCACTACGTTTTGCATGCAGAAGGTACCAAAATGCTCCAAATCACTGCCTAACATTGTTTCGGGTCCAATGGAGGCTATTGGGTAAGTTCGTGCGAAAAAATTCAACAGAAATTCGGTGCGCGAAACAGTGCATTCGGGTGCCAAAACACCCGTTTTGCTTCGATTTTCGTGCAACAGGTAACCGAATGCTCCAAAACACTCCCAAACATCATTTAAGGCCTAACGGAGTAGATTGGAAGTGTCCATAGCGAAAAACTCATTTTGAAGTTCGTTGTTACGAGGCAGTGCATCCGGGCACTGAGACGGACCCGTTTCGCTTCGTTTTGCATGCAGAAGGAACCGAAATGCTCCAGATCACTTCCTAACATTGTTTTGGGTCTAATGGAGGCCATCGGGTATGTTCGTGCGAAAAAATTTAACAGAAGTTCGGCGCGTGAAACAGAGCATTCGGGTGCCGAAACACCCGTTTTGCTTTGATTTTCATGCTGTAGGTAACCGAATGCTCCCAAACAATCCCAAACATCATTTAGGGCCTAACGGAGTATATTGGAATTGTCCATAGCGGAAAACCTATTTTGATGTTCATTGTTACGAGGCAGTGCATCCGGGCACCGAAACGGACCCGTTTCGCCCCATTTTGCGTTCGGAAGGTAACGAAACGCTCCAAATCACTCCCTAACATCATTTTGGGTCGAATGGAGGCCATTGGGTATGTTCGTGCGAAAAAAAATGAACAAAAGTTCGTTTCGTGAAACAGTGCATTCGGGTGCCGAAACACCCATTTTGCTTCGATTTTCGTGCACTATGTAATCGAATGCTCCAAAACAGTCCCAAACATTATTTAGGGCCTAAAGGAGTAGATTGGAAGTGTGCGTAGCGACAAACCCATTTTGAAGTTCGTAGTTACGAGGCAGTGCATCTGGGCACCGAAACAAGCCCATTTCGTTCCGTTTTCCATGCAGAAGGTATCGAAACGCTCCAAATCACTCCTTAACATCGTTTTGGGTCCAATGGAGGCATTTGGGTATGTTCGTGCGAAAAAATTCAACAGAAGTTCGGTACGTGAAACAGTACATTCGGGTGCCGAAACACCCGTTTTGCTTCGATTTTTGTGCAGTAGGTAACCGAATGCTCCAAAACAATCCCAAACATCATTTAAGGCCTAACGGAGTAGACTGGAAGTGTCCGTAGCGGAAAACCCATTTTAAAGTTCGTTGTTACGAGGCAATGTATCCGAGCACCAAAACGGACCCGTTTCACCACGTTTTGCATTAAGAAGGTACCGAAACACTCCAAATCACTCCCTAACATCATTTTTGGGTCCAATGGAGGCTATTTGGTATGTTCATGCGAAAAAATTCAACAGAAGTTCGGGGTGCGAAACAGTGCATTCGGGTGCCGAAACACCATTTTGCTTCGATTTTCGTGCACTAGGTATCCGAATGCTCGAAAATACTCAAATATCATTTAGGGCCTAACAGAGTAGATTGGAATTGTCCGTTGCGAAAAGCCCAGTTTGAAGTTCGTTGTTACGAGGCAGTGCATCCGAGCACCAAAATGGGCCTGTTTTTCTCCGTTTTCCATTTAGAAGTTACCGAAACACTCTAAATCACTCCCTAACATCGTTTTGGGTCCAATGGAGGCTATTGGGTATGTTCGTGCGAAAAAATTCAATAGAAGTTTGGTGCGTGAAGCAGTGCATTCGGGTGCCGAAACACCCATTTTGCTTCGATTTTCGTGCACTATGTAATCGAATGCTCCAAAACAGTCCCAAACATTATTTAGGGCCTAAAGGAGTAGATTAGAAGTGTCCGTAGCGAAAAACTCATTTTGAAGTTGGTTGTTACGAGGCAGTGCATCCGGGCACCAAAATGGGCCCGTTTTGCTCCGTTTTGCATGCAGTAGGTACCGAAACGCTCCAAATCACTCCCCAACATCGTTTTGGGTCCAATGGAGGCTATTGGGTGTGTTCGTCCAAAAAAATTCAACAGAAGCTCGGTGCGTGAAACGGTGCATTCGGGTAGCGAAACACCCGTTTTGCTTCGATTTTCATGTAGTAGGGAACCGAATGCTCCAAAACACATCCAAACATCATTTAGGGCCTAACGGAGTAGATTGGAAGTGTCCGTAGCGAAAAACACATTTTGAAGTTCGTTGCTACGAGGCAGTGCATCTAGGCACAGAAACGGACCCGTTTCGCTCCGTTTTGCATGCAGAAGGTACCGAAACGCTCCAAATCACTTCCTAACATCATTTTGGGTTCAATGGAGGCTATTGGGTATGTTCGTGTGAAAAAAATTCAACACAAGTTCGGTGCATGAAACAGTGCATTCGGGTGCCGAAACACCCGTTTTGCTTCGATTTTCTTGTAGTAGGTAACCGAATGCTCCAAAACACTCTCAAACATCATTTAGAGCCTAACGGAGTAGATTGAAAGTGTCCGAAACGAAAAACCCATTTTGAAGTTGGTTGTTACGAGGCAGTGCATCCGGGCACCGAAACGAGCCCGTTTCGCTCCGTTTTTCATGCAGAAGGTACCGAAACGCGCCAAATCACTCCCTAACATCGTTTTGGGTCGAATGGAGGCTATTGGGCATGTTCGTGCGAAAAAATTCAACAGAAGTTCGGGGCGCGAAACAGTGCATTCGAGTGCCGAAACACCCGTTTTGCTTTGATTTTTGTGCTGTAGGTAACCGAATGCTCCAAAACACTCCCAAACATCATTTAGGGCCTAACGGAGTAGATTGGAAGTGTCCGTAGCGAAAAACCAATATTGAAGTTCGTTGTTACGAGGCAGTGCATCCGGGCACCGAGACGGACCCGTGTCGCTTCGTTTTGCATGCAGAAGGTACCGAAACGCTCCAGATCACTTCCTATCATCGTTTTGGATCAAATGGAGGCTATTGGGTATGTTCGTGCGAAAAAATTCAATAGAAGTTCGGCGCATGAAACAGTGCATTCGGGTGCCGAAACACCCGTTTTGCTTCGATTTTCATGCAGTAGGTAATCGAATGCTCCCAAACAATCCCAAACATCATTTAGGGCCTAACGGAGTAGATTGGAAGTGTACATAGCGGAAGACCCATTTTGATGTTCCTTGTTACGAGGCAGTGCATCCGGGCACCGAAACGGACCCGTTTCGGCCCGTTTTGCATTCGGAAGGTAACGAAACGCTCCAAATCACTCCCTAATATCGGTTTGGGTCCAATGGAGGCTATTGGGTATGTTCGTTCAAAAAAAATTCAATAGAAGTTCAGTGCGTGAAACAGTGCATTCGGGTGCCGAAACACCCGTTTTGCTTCGATTTTCGTGCTGTAGGTAACCGAATGCTCCAAAACACTCCCAAACATCATTTAGGGCCTATCGGAGTAGATTGGAAGTGTCCGTAGCGAAAAACCCATTTTGAAGTTTGTTGTTACGAGGCACTGCATCCGGCCACCGAAACGGGCCCGTTTCGCTCCGTTTTGCATGCAGAAGGTGCCGAAACGCGCCAAATCACTCCCTAACATCGTTTTGGGTCCAATGGAGGCTATTGGGCATGTTCGTGCGAAAAAATTCAACAGAAGTTCGGGGCGCGAAACAGTGCATTCGGGTGCCGAAACACCCGTTTTGCTTCGATTTTCGTGCTGTAGGTAACCGAATGCTCCAAAACACTCCCAAACATCATTTAGGGCCTATCGGAGTAGATTGGAAGTGTCCGTAGCGAAAAACCCATTTTGAAGTTTGTTGGTACGAGGCACTGCATCCGGGCACCGAAACGGGCCTGTTTCGCTCCAGTTTGCATGCAGAAGGTACCGAAACGCACCAAATCACTCTCTAACATCATTTTGGGTCCAATCGAGGCTATTGGGCATGTTCGTGTGAAAAAAATTCAACACAAGTTCGGTGCATGAAACAGTGCATTCGGGTGCCGAAACACCTGTTTTGCTTCGATTTTCGTGCTGTAGGTAACCGAATGCTCCAAAACACTCTCAAAAATCATTTAGGGCCTAACGGAGTAGATTGAAAGTGTCCGAAACAAAAAACCCATTTTGAAGTTGGTTGTTACGAGGCAGTGCATCCGGGCACCAAAACGAGCCCGTTTCGCTCCGTTTTTCATGCAGAAGGTACCGAAACGCGCCAAATCACTCCCTAACATCGTTTTGGGTCCAATGGAGGCTATTGGGCATGTTCGTGCGAAAAAATTCAACAGAAGCTCGGGGCGCGAAACAGTGCATTCGAGTGCCGAAACACCCGTTTTGCTTTGATTTTTGTGCTGTAGGTAACCGAATGCTCCAAAACACTCCCAAACATCATTTAGGGCCTAACGGAGTAGATTGGAAGTGTCCGTAGCGAAAAACCAATATTGAAGTTCGTTGTTACGAGGCAGTGCATCCGGGCACCGAGACGGACCCGTGTCGCTTCGTTTTGCATGCAGAAGGTACCGAAACGCTCCAGATCACTTCCTATCATCGTTTTGGATCAAATGGAGGCTATTGGGTATGTTCGTGCGAAAAAATTCAATAGAAGTTCGGCGCATGAAACAGTGCATTCGGGTGCCGAAACACCCGTTTTGCTTCGATTTTCATGCAGTAGGTAATCGAATGCTCCCAAACAATCCCAAACATCATTTAGGGCCTAACGGAGTAGATTGGAAGTGTACATAGCGGAAGACCCATTTTGATGTTCCTTGTTACGAGGCAGTGCATCCGGGCACCGAAACGGACCCGTTTCGGCCCGTTTTGCATTCGGAAGGTAACGAAACGCTCCAAATCACTCCCTAATATCGGTTTGGGTCCAATGGAGGCTATTGGGTATGTTCGTTCAAAAAAAATTCAATAGAAGTTCAGTGCGTGAAACAGTGCATTCGGGTGCCGAAACACCCGTTTTGCTTCGATTTTCGTGCTGTAGGTAACCGAATGCTCCAAAACACTCCCAAACATCATTTAGGGCCTATCGGAGTAGATTGGAAGTGTCCGTAGCAAAAAACCCATTTTGAAGTTTGTTGTTACGAGGCACTGCATCCGGCCACCGAAACGGGCCCGTTTCGCTCCGTTTTGCATGCAGAAGGTGCCGAAACGCGCCAAATCACTCCCTAACATCGTTTTGGGTCCAATGGAGGCTATTGGGCATGTTCGTGCGAAAAAATTCAACAGAAGTTCGGGGCGCGAAACAGTGCATTCGGGTGCCGAAACACCCGTTTTGCTTCGATTTTCGTGCTGTAGGTAACCGAATGCTCCAAAACACTCCCAAACATCATTTAGGGCCTATCGGAGTAGATTGGAAGTGTCCGTAGCGAAAAACCCATTTTGAAGTTTGTTGGTACGAGGCACTGCATCCGGGCACCGAAACGGGCCTGTTTCGCTCCAGTTTGCATGCAGAAGGTACCGAAACGCACCAAATCACTCTCTAACATCATTTTGGGTCCAATCGAGGCTATTGGGCATGTTCGTGTGAAAAAAATTCAACACAAGTTCGGTGCATGAAACAGTGCATTCGGGTGCCGAAACACCTGTTTTGCTTCGATTTTCGTGCTGTAGGTAACCGAATGCTCCAAAACACTCTCAAAAATCATTTAGGGCCTAACGGAGTAGATTGAAAGTGTCCGAAACAAAAAACCCATTTTGAAGTTGGTTGTTACGAGGCAGTGCATCCGGGCACCGAAACGGGCCCGTTTCGCTCCGTTTTTCATGCAGAAGGTACCGAAACGCGCCAAATCACTCCCTAACATCGTTTTGGGTCCAATGGAGGCTATTGGGCATGTTCGTGCGAAAAAATTCAACAGAAGCTCGGGGCGCGAAACAGTGCATTCGAGTGCCGAAACACCCGTTTTGCTTTGATTTTTGTGCTGTAGGTAACCGAATGCTCCAAAACACTCCCAAACATCATTTAGGGCCTAACGGAGTAGATTGGAAGTGTCCGTAGCGAAAAACCAATATTGAAGTTCGTTGTTACGAGGCAGTGCATCCGGGCACCGAGACGGACCCGTGTCGCTTCGTTTTGCATGCAGAAGGTACCGAAACGCTCCAGATCACTTCCTATCATCGTTTTGGATCAAATGGAGGCTATTGGGTATGTTCGTGCGAAAAAATTCAATAGAAGTTCGGCGCATGAAACAGTGCATTCGGGTGCCGAAACACCCGTTTTGCTTCGATTTTCATGCAGTAGGTAATCGAATGCTCCCAAACAATCCCAAACATCATTTAGGGCCTAACGGAGTAGATTGGAAGTGTACATAGCGGAAGACCCATTTTGATGTTCCTTGTTACGAGGCAGTGCATCCGGGCACCGAAACGGACCCGTTTCGGCCCGTTTTGCATTCGGAAGGTAACGAAACGCTCCAAATCACTCCCTAATATCGGTTTGGGTCCAATGGAGGCTATTGGGTATGTTCGTTCAAAAAAAATTCAATAGAAGTTCAGTGCGTGAAACAGTGCATTCGGGTGCCGAAACACCCGTTTTGCTTCGATTTTCGTGCTGTAGGTAACCGAATGCTCCAAAACACTCCCAAACATCATTTAGGGCCTATCGGAGTAGATTGGAAGTGTCCGTAGCGAAAAACCCATTTTGAAGTTTGTTGTTACGAGGCACTGCATCCGGCCACCGAAACGGGCCCGTTTCGCTCCGTTTTGCATGCAGAAGATGCCGAAACGCGCCAAATCACTCCCTAACATCGTTTTGGGTCCAATGGAGGCTATTGGGCATGTTCGTGCGAAAAAATTCAACAGAAGTTCGGGGCGCGAAACAGTGCATTCGGGTGCCGAAACACCCGTTTTGCTTCGATTTTCGTGCTGTAGGTAACCGAATGCTCCAAAACACTCCCAAACATCATTTAGGGCCTATCGGAGTAGATTGGAAGTGTCCGTAGCGAAAAACCCATTTTGAAGTTTGTTGGTACGAGGCACTGCATCCGGGCACCGAAACGGGCCTGTTTCGCTCCAGTTTGCATGCAGAAGGTACCGAAACGCACCAAATCACTCTCTAACATCATTTTGGGTCCAATCGAGGCTATTGGGCATGTTCGTGTGAAAAAAATTCAACACAAGTTCGGTGCATGAAACAGTGCATTCGGGTGCCGAAACACCTGTTTTGCTTCGATTTTCGTGCTGTAGGTAACCGAATGCTCCAAAACACTCTCAAAAATCATTTAGGGCCTAACGGAGTAGATTGAAAGTGTCCGAAACAAAAAACCCATTTTGAAGTTGGTTGTTACGAGGCAGTGCATCCGGGCACCGAAACGGGCCCGTTTCGCTCCGTTTTTCATGCAGAAGGTACCGAAACGCGCCAAATCACTCCCTAACATCGTTTTGGGTCCAATGGAGGCTATTGGGCATGTTCGTGCGAAAAAATTCAACAGAAGCTCGGGGCGCGAAACAGTGCATTCGAGTGCCGAAACACCCGTTTTGCTTTGATTTTTGTGCTGTAGGTAACCGAATGCTCCAAAACACTCCCAAACATCATTTAGGGCCTAACGGAGTAGATTGGAAGTGTCCGTAGCGAAAAACCAATATTGAAGTTCGTTGTTACGAGGCAGTGCATCCGGGCACCGAGACGGACCCGTGTCGCTTCGTTTTGCATGCAGAAGGTACCGAAACGCTCCAGATCACTTCCTATCATCGTTTTGGATCAAATGGAGGCTATTGGGTATGTTCGTGCGAAAAAATTCAATAGAAGTTCGGCGCATGAAATAGTGCATTCGGGTGCCGAAACACCCGTTTTGCTTCGATTTTCATGCAGTAGGTAATCGAATGCTCCCAAACAATCCCAAACATCATTTAGGGCCTAACGGAGTAGATTGGAAGTGTACATAGCGGAAGACCCATTTTGATGTTCCTTGTTACGAGGCAGTGCATCCGGGCACCGAAACGGACCCGTTTCGGCCCGTTTTGCATTCGGAAGGTAACGAAACGCTCCAAATCACTCCCTAATATCGGTTTGGGTCCAATGGAGGCTATTGGGTATGTTCGTTCAAAAAAAATTCAATAGAAGTTCAGTGCGTGAAACAGTGCATTCGGGTGCCGAAACACCCGTTTTGCTTCGATTTTCGTGCTGTAGGTAACCGAATGCTCCAAAACACTCCCAAACATCATTTAGGGCCTATCGGAGTAGATTGGAAGTGTCCGTAGCGAAAAACCCATTTTGAAGTTTGTTGTTACGAGGCACTGCATCCGGCCACCGAAACGGGCCCGTTTCGCTCCGTTTTGCATGCAGAAGGTGCCGAAACGCGCCAAATCACTCCCTAACATCGTTTTGGGTCCAATGGAGGCTATTGGGCATGTTCGTGCGAAAAAATTCAACAGAAGTTCGGGGCGCGAAACAGTGCATTCGGGTGCCGAAACACCCGTTTTGCTTCGATTTTCGTGCTGTAGGTAACCGAATGCTCCAAAACACTCCCAAACATCATTTAGGGCCTATCGGAGTAGATTGGAAGTGTCCGTAGCGAAAAACCCATTTTGAAGTTTGTTGGTACGAGGCACTGCATCCGGGCACCGAAACGGGCCTGTTTCGCTCCAGTTTGCATGCAGAAGGTACCGAAACGCACCAAATCACTCTCTAACATCATTTTGGGTCCAATGGAGGCTATTGGGCATGTTCGTGTGAAAAAAATTCAACACAAGTTCGGTGCATGAAACAGTGCATTCGGGTGCCGAAACACCTGTTTTGCTTCGATTTTCGTGCTGTAGGTAACCGAATGCTCCAAAACACTCTCAAAAATCATTTAGGGCCTAACGGAGTAGATTGAAAGTGTCCGAAACAAAAAACCCATTTTGAAGTTGGTTGTTACGAGGCAGTGCATCCGAGCACCGAAACGAGCCCGTTTCGCTCCGTTTTTCATGCAGAAGGTACCGAAACGCGCCAAATCACTCCCTAACATCGTTTTGGGTCCAATGGAGGCTATTGGGCATGTTCGTGCGAAAAAATTCAACAGAAGCTCGGGGCGCGAAACAGTGCATTCGAGTGCCGAAACACCCGTTTTGCTTTGATTTTTGTGCTGTAGGTAACCGAATGCTCCAAAACACTCCCAAACATCATTTAGGGCCTAACGGAGTAGATTGGAAGTGTCCGTAGCGAAAAACCAATATTGAAGTTCGTTGTTACGAGGCAGTGCATCCGGGCACCGAGACGGACCCGTGTCGCTTCGTTTTGCATGCAGAAGGTACCGAAACGCTCCAGATCACTTCCTATCATCGTTTTGGATCAAATGGAGGCTATTGGGTATGTTCGTGCGAAAAAATTCAATAGAAGTTCGGCGCATGAAACAGTGCATTCGGGTGCCGAAACACCCGTTTTGCTTCGATTTTCATGCAGTAGGTAATCGAATGCTCCCAAACAATCCCAAACATCATTTAGGGCCTAACGGAGTAGATTGGAAGTGTACATAGCGGAAGACCCATTTTGATGTTCCTTGTTACGAGGCAGTGCATCCGGGCACCGAAACGGACCCGTTTCGGCCCGTTTTGCATTCGGAAGGTAACGAAACGCTCCAAATCACTCCCTAATATCGGTTTCGGTCCAATGGAGGCTATTGGGTATGTTCGTTCGAAAAAAATTCAACAGAAGTTCAGTGCGTGAAACAGTGCATTCGGGTGCCGAAACACCCGTTTTGCTTCGATTTTCGTGCTGTAGGTAACCAAATGCTCCAAAACACTCCCAAACATCATTTAGGGCCTATCGGAGTAGATTGGAAGTGTCCGTAGCGAAAAACCCATTTTGAAGTTTGTTGTTACGAGGCACTGCATCCGGCCACCGAAACGGGCCCGTTTCGCTCCGTTTTGCATGCAGAAGGTACCGAAACGCGCCAAATCACTCCCTAACATCGTTTTGGGTCCAATGGAGGCTATTGGGCATGTTCGTGCGAAAAAATTCAATAGAAGTTCAGGGCGCGAAACAGTGCATTCGGGTGCCGAAACACCCGTTTTGCTTCGATTTTCGTGCTGTAGGTAACCGAATGCTCCAAAACACTCCCAAACATCATTTAGGGCCTATCGGAGTAGATTGGAAGTGTCCGTAGCGAAAAACCCATTTTGAAGTTTGTTGTTACGAGGCACTGCATCCGGGCACCGAAACGGGCCCGTTTCGCTCCAGTTTGCATGCAGAAGGTACCGAAACGCACCAAATCACTCTCTAACATCATTTTGGGTCCAATGGAGGCTATTGGGCATGTTCGTGCGAAATAATTCAACAGAAGTTCATGGCAAGAAACAGTGCATTCGGGTGCCGAAACACCTGTTTTGCTTCGATTTTCGTGCTGTAGGTAACCGAATGCTCCAAAACACTCCCAAACATCATTTAGGGCCTAACGGAGTAGATTGGAAGTGTCCGTAGCGAAAAACCCATTTTGAAGTTGGTTGCTACGAGGCAGTGCATCCGGGCACCGAAACGGGCCCGTTTCGCTGCGTTTTGCATGCAGAAGGTACCGAAACGCGCCAAATCACTCCCTAACATCGTTTTGGGTCCAATGAAGGCTATTGGGCATGTTCGTGCGAAAAAATTCAACAGAAGTTCGGGGCACAAAACAGCACATTCGGGTGCCGGAACACCCGTTTTGGGTCGATTTTCGTGCTGCAGGTAACCGAATGCTCCAAAACACTCCCAAACATCATTTAGGGCCTAAAGGAGTAGATTGGAAGTGTCCGTAGCGAAAAACCCATTTTGAAGTTGGTTGTTACGAGGCAGTGCATCCGGGCACCGAAACGGTCCCGTTTCGCTCCGTTTTGCTTGCAGAAGGTACCGAAACGCACCAAATCCCTCCCTAACATCGCTTTGGGTCCAATGAAGGCTATTGCGTATGTTCTTGCGAAAAAATTCAGTAGAAGTTCGGTGCGAGAAAACAATGCATTCGGGTGCCGAAACACCCGTTTTGCTTCGATTTTCATGCAGTAGGTAACCGAATGCTCCAAAACACTCCCAAACATCATTTAGGGCCTAACGGACTAGATTTAAAGTGTTCAAAAGGAAAAACCCATTTTGAAGTTCGTTGTTACGAGGCAGTGCATCCTGACACCGAAACGGGCCCGTTTCGCTCCGTTTTGCATGCAGAAGGTACCGAAACGCTCCAAATCACTCCCCAACATCGTTTTGGGTCCAATGGAGGCTATTGGGTATGTTCTTGCGAAAAAATCAGTAGAAGTTCGGTGCGACAAAACAGTGCATTCGGGTGCCGAAACACCCATTTTGCTTTGATTTTGATGCAGTAGGTAACCGAATACTCCAAAATACTCCCAAGCATCATTTAGGGCCTAACGGACTAGATTTAAAGTGTTCAAAAGGAAAAACCCATTTTGAAATTCGTTGTTACGAGGCAGTGCATTCGGGCACCGAAACAGACCCGTTTCGCTCCGTTTTGCATGCAGAAGGTACCGAAACGCGCCAAATCACTCCCTAACATCGTTTTGGGTCCAATGGAGGCTATTGGGCATGTTCGTGCGGAAAAATTCAACAGAAGTTCGGGGCGCGAAACAGTGCATTCGGGTGCCGAAACACCCGTTTTGTTTCGATTTTCGTGCTGCAGGTAACCGAATGCTCCAAAACACTCCCAAACATCATTTAGGGCCTATCGGAGTAGATTGGAAGTGTCCGTAGCGAAAAACCCATTTTGAAGTTTGTTGTTACGAGGCACTGCATCCGGGCACCGAAACGGGCCCGTTTCGCTCCGTTTTGCACGCAGAAGGTACCGAAACGCGACAAATCACTCCTTAACATCGTTTTGGGTCCAATGGAGGCTATTGGGCATGTTCGTGCAAAAAAATTCAACAGAAGTACGGGGCGCGAAACAGTGCATGCGGGTGCCGAAACACCCGTTTTGCTTCGATCTTCGTGCTGTAGGTAACCGAATGCTCCAAAACACTAACCAACATCATTTAAGGCCTAACGGAGTAGATTGGAAGTGTCCGTAGCAAAAAACCCATTTTGAAGTTGGTTGTTACGAGGCAGTGCATCCGGGCACCGAAACGGGCCCGGTTCGCTCCGTTTTGCATGCAGAAGGTACCGAAACGCGCCAAATCACTCCCTAACATCGTTTTGGGTCCAATGGAGGCTATTGGTCATGTTCGTGCGAAAAAATTCAACAGAAGTTCGGGGCGCGAAACGGTGCATTCGGGTGCCGAAACACGCGATTTGCTTATATTTTCGTACTGTAGGTAACCAAATGCTCCAAAACACTCCCAAACATCATTTAGGGCCTAACGGAGTAGATTGGAAGTGTCCGTAGCGAAAAACCCATTTTGAAGTTGGTTGTTACGAGCCAGTGCATCCGGGCACCGAAACGGGCCCGTTTCGCTCCGTTTTGCATGCAGAAGGTACCGAAACATGCCAAATCACTCCCTAACATCGTTTTGGGTCCAATGGAGGCTATTGGGCATGTTCGTGCGAAAAAATTCAACAGAAGTTCGGGGCGCGAAACAGTGCATTCGGGTGGCGAAACACCTGTTTTGTTTCGATTTTCGTGCTGTAGGTAACCGAATGCTCCAAAACACTCCCAAACATCATTTAGGGCCTAATGGAGTAGATTGGAAGTGTCCGTAGAGAAAAACCCATTTTGAATTTGGTTGTTACGAGGCAGTGCATCAGGGCACCGAAACAGGTCCGTTTCGCTCCGTTTTGCACGCAGAAGGTACCGAAACGCGCCAAATCACTCCCTAACATCGTTTTGGGTCCAATGGAGGCTATTGGGCATGTTCGTGCGAAAAAAATCAACAGAAGTTCGGGGCGCGATACAGTGGATTCGGGTGCCGAAACACCCGTTTTGCTTCGATTTTCGTGCTGTTGGTAACCGAATGCTCCAAAACACTACTAAACATCATTTAGGGCCTAACGGAGTAGATTGGAATTGTCCGTAGCGAAAAACCCATTTTTAAGTTGGTTGTTACGAGGCAGTGCATCCGGGCACCGAAACGGGCCCGTTTCGCTCCGTTTTGCATGCAGAAGGTACCGAAACGCGCCAAATCACTCCCTTACATCGTTTTGGTGTAACACCCCTGGTGTTAATTAACACTAAAACAATGTTTAAGTTAAGCTAAGCATGATTCAAAAGTCAAATTAAGGGAAATAAGGAAAAATTTCACAAATTGAGTCAAAACCATTCAAATGAATCAATAAAGAAAACTTTGAAAACTTCCTAAGAACTTGAAAAAGTGCAAATGTGAAAGTTGGAGTATAAGTCAAACCAAGAAACTTTCCTTTTCAAACCATAGCCTAAAAATGCCTGGAAGCATCTCAAATTTCAAAACCTAAACTTGGAATTTGAAATTTCCAATTCAAATTCAAAGCTGAAATGGAATCTTAGCCAAATCTCAAGATTTTACCACAGAACATGAAAATCTCCAAAAAGCAAAGTTGTACATCTTCACATTTCTGACCTTTTCCTCTTTGGGCACTTTGGCCAAGTTTGCCATTTAGCCCCTCGAATTTCAAAAATTCAGTTCAAAACACGGAATTACCCCCTTTTGAATTACGGCCAAATTTTCAACTTTTTCTCCAAATCTCCAGTGCAGGGACGTGTCTCATGAAATTCTAAACAACTTTCATGTTGGAAGATTTTCGAGCCACGTTCAAAATTTTGGAATTTGAGCCATGCCAATCAGTTGACCTTTGCACCGCTCACGGCGCGCTCACGGGTTGCCAGCACCGCGCCCGCGCGTGCCGCGCTCGCCGCCGGCAGCCTCCTGCCGCCGTCCGGCCTCGCCTGAGCCGACCAATGCCACCGTTGCATGTCCCCGCACGCGGCGCACGCTTCTGGCAAGGTCGCGTGGCCTGAGAGGCACTGTAGCGCTGACTCCGCGCTCGCCGTCGCGTCGCCGCCGCGGACCGCCGGACATTTCCGCCGGCGCCGTTGCCCACCGGTCCACAGTGCGACTTTCGCGCCCCCGCGTGCTCCTTTTCCTCGCCCTGTCTCTTCTCGCCTCGCCCACGCGCGCCTGCCGCCTGCAGCACGCCTGCGCGCGCGCATTGACGCCGCGCACGGCGCCAACACGGCCGCGACAAGCCGCTGCCGCCGCGACAGCTCACCGAGCTCCCCTAGCCCTCATCTCGTGCTTCCCGAGCACCCTGGTGCTCCCCTCTTGCTCCTACTTAAGCCCTCAACAGTTCCCCTCTCTTCCTCGCCGGAAAAACCTTCGCCGGAGTCCGCAGAGCCGCCGCCGAGCTCGCTCTCGTGGGCAGCCCTCCCCGTTGCTCCTCCGGCCAAACCGAGGCTCTCGCTAGCTTCCCCATCCTCCACTGCCACTCCTCGACCCTTTCCCGACCCCTTTCCGCCACCGTAGCCACCGGCGTAGCTCGCCGGAGTTCACAGAGCTTCCGCCGCCGAGCCCGCGCACGTGGACAGCCCGCTCCACTCTTCCTCCGGCCGAACCGAGGGCACCTGTAGCGTCCTCGTGCCGCGCTGGTGCTCACCGACCACTTCCCCGAGCTTCTCCGACGTCGACGCCGCCGGTCGCCGCTCGCCGGAGCAAGCCGAGCCGCCACCGCCGTCGCTGACCTCGATTCCGGCCATCCCCGACCTCGAGACCTAGCTCAAACGAATCACGGTGAGCCCCTCTCCTTTTCCCCCACTTCCCCGGCCCGGACTCGCCGCCGTTTGGCCGGCGTAACCACGCCGGCGAGCCCAGGGGTTTAACTGCGTCTTCAACCTTTTTCCAGGGGGCCGAGCGCAAAATGTAGGGACCCCGTTGTATGGTTTTCAAAACTTCCAGGGTTCCTCGCGTAAAATAGATTCTATATTTTTAGATTTAATTCGCTGAGATCTTTAAAAATTCGTAGAAAATCGTAGAAAAATCAGAAAAATGTCAAACCAATTTTGTAGTGAGCAGTGATTCAAGAAGTTCAACTTCCTCCTTTCCACCTCACTCAGTTGAGCTGTAGATTTTGAATTATAAATTCATTTCAGTTTGAGCACTTTTCATCATAGTTCAAAATCTACACATGCACTGGAGCTGAGCTTGGGATATGTCGTTAGGGTGATTATCATTAGCTTAATGCGCAAAGGGTGCACAAAAATTCCTAGTGGATTTAGGGTTATGATTTTCCAAACATATACCCTGCTGTTTTGGCAAATAAATCACAGAAAATAAAGTACTCAGTGAAAAATCACCTCCTTCACACAGAAACTTAATCAAGACATTAGAAACCTTAGAAAAATGAAATTGGTAATTTTTGGACACTGGAAAAGGGCAAAATAATTTTTGGTAGTTTAAACATGGTGAAATTCCACAAAAATAATCATAATTCAATATCACATGCAAACTTGCAGAGATGTCACTCTTGGCATCCTAAGTCACTGTGCCAAGTGGGTTGGACAGAAACCTTGTAATTATCTTTGTAGGATTTTAGTTTGATTTTAGGCAAAAAGATAAGAATAATTTTAATAAATTATAGAAAAATCAACTTGAGCCAAATTTTGGCCTAGGCTCCTGCCTTGGCATGAGTAAGCCTCTGGTCAAATGGCACCTAAAAATAATACTCCTAAGTTCACCTTTTGAATAATGGAAAAAGGACTCAAATAGTGGAAAAGAGAAGAAAAAGAAAAGAAAAAGAGAAGAAAAAGAAAAAGAAAAGAGAAAACCTAAAACTCTAAAATCAAAGTAAAGGTTCAAAATGAAAAGAGTATATTCACTTATAACTAATGTTTATCCTTTCCAAATCATTAACCAAGATTTAAATAAACCCTAACTATTTAAATCTCGATAATTAAGCATTTCATGCATTCGTGTAGATTCGGGTCTCGCCGACGGAGTCTACGAACTAGTCCCCGCTGCCGAGGAGATTGCCCAGGAGTCCGAGGTGAACGTGGTGCACGTGGATCCGAGCCCCGAGCAGGAGTACCGCTTCGAGCCGAAAGGCAAGCCCCGGAGCATAACCTAACTATACTTACGCAATTTAATTGATTATATGTTTGTGCATTTAAGTTTCAAGGAGTTGAATGAAACCCAAGATTGCATGATCATAGGTTCCTTTGATTGAACACTAGTATGTTAGGTTCGATAGTCGCTATGCTTAAGACCGTTAGAAGTCGAGTGTTTCCGACACTCGCGAGATATAGGAGTTGTATATCTACTCATATCAGAAACACTAGAGATGATGGACGGATGATTGTAGATACCCGTCTATCGATGTTTTAAGTGGAAACATGTGGTACCTTTGTGTCAAGCGTTTGAACGTACCACACATATGCACGGTTTATGGGACCGGTAAGTCCCGGTATCCGATTGATGCGAGCAGGTCCGACAGCTCTCTGTCTTGGAAACGTTATCCCATGGGCACATGAGGGTAGTTGCGTGATTCCTAGTAGTGGTAAACCTTTACCCTGAGGCAGTGGGACTCGGGAGCCACTCGCAGAGAGAGGAGAAAGGATTGGGGTGTGTTGGCATTTCCAACCATTCCGTATGTTTGGGTTTTCCCTGGCCAGGTAGTAAATTCGGTTCGAACTGTCCGCTTCTCGCGGTTAATGAGACTGCTTGACCGATGTATGACATATTATGAAGTGGAACTTGGAAGGATGAAATCTTTGTATGGAATAATTGTATTGCAAAACTTGATTGTTTAGCTAGGCTCACCTAGAATGGATAGGTTAAAGAAATTAAAATCAAAATGGATATACTAGCAATCAGCTTAGTCGCTTTTGGCAAAAGAACCCCACTAGCCAAACAGCCTCTCATTTTAGGAGTCTGTTATGTAGTGATCACCAGTCGGGTAAGTCTTGTTGAGTATAACTAGTATACTCAGCCTTGCTTGTGGCTAAATTTTTAGGACCGTCCCCTCAGGAGGTAGCTGCCTCTATGGCTTGGGCCTCCCAGCTTCCTCCTGGTTACAGCATCGAGTGGGAGCCGACCTCTCCCGAGGATCGTGAGGAGTAGCGTCACGGCTGACTTCATCGTGACGATACTATGGATCGTCGCTAGTATCTCGTTAACTTTCTGCTGCATGAACTCAAACTATTTTACCTTCATTTCAATTTGGTTGTAATAACTCTAAGACTTGTTGTAATTTGAATTGTGGAATGATGTGATCTTTGGAACTCATCTTCGAGTGAGCGTATGGACGGACGATCTTCAGTAGCCGTTGGTCGAGCTTGACTCGACGGTCGAATCCGCACTTGGGAACATTTTGTGTATTAGCACCAATGGAAGGTGAAATATACTTAAGTGGGCCCATTTCTCGGGTGAGATCGCTACAGCTGGTATCAGAGCCGACGTTCATACGCACCAAAGAAAGCATCAGAGCCTAACCAATGTTTTCTAAAATAAAATCTACCAAACCCCGATTCCATTGCGCCTAAGCAAAAGGAATGAAACGTATAGGAACGTTAAGGATAAAACTAGTACGTGAAGTCCTTAAGGGTTAAGGGTTGCGCCTTGTTAGGTGGCATAGTCTAACTTATGTTTGATGGTTGCTCTTCCATGACACCCAATCTTTAAAAGGCTTTCATCGCAAATCCTCCGACTGCTACGTAAAGTTTACGAATAGGAGTCCGACTAGACCTATAGAGAGAGACGCGTCTATGCCTAGCCACCAGCACTAACTCCAAAAGTCAAGTCTGACTTAAAATGTGAGGACGTTTAGGTCTTGCATGCATCTCTTAACTAAAATCGGAATAGTAATAAACTTAAGAAAGTCGAAACCCAACCGATCAAATCAATGCTTAAACGACCTTAATTAAAAGCTTAAGCACGTTCTTTACCTTCAGTTTTCCCCCAGTTTGCTCTTTAGTCTTTTTGACTCATGATACTCACCTCTGAATTTTTGTTCAGATGGCCGTTCCCAGTCACCTTGCTGGCGCGAACGAGAAGGTGGAGTGCCAGGACTGCCTCAGCTGGGAGGGGTTCCCGTCCCTCTTTTGGAAGATTCTGAAGGAGGTTGGCTACTCGTCTCCGCCGGTTTACTTTGGCAGAGAGTATGCGGAGCGTGGTGTGACTCGGTGCAGTGTCCGCATGGAGGCACCGGTGCACCCCGAGCACCCCGACTGGCCTAGGCTGGGAGTTGTGGTGCATGGCCACCGTTTTCCGGACACTTGGGAGCTGGCCGCTTTCGCAGGACTGAACCAGTTCACTTCACAGCATCACGACTTGGTGGATAACACTTTGGTTGGTTTCCTGCCTTCAGCCCGCAGGGATGACCCTCAGTGGTTGTCACGTTACTTGGCTTCCCCGCAGTTGTTCCTGGAGTTTCCCCGGAACGCACCTGCTTCCTTTGCTAGCTGGATGAAGGCCAGCATCCGCATGGCAGAGCTACTCAAGATTTCTCAGGATTCTCTGCTCGACTTTGCCGATGCGATGGTGAGAGTGTCCGCGGATAAGGACATAGTCGGGATCTGCACTTCCTTAGACATGGCTGCTAAGGATACTCAGATCCGGGATTTGCAGGCTCGCATTGCGGAGCTTACCATGGAGAAGGAGCACTGCGCTCACCAGGTGGAGGTGTTGACGGATGCACTTGAGGAGGCACAGGCGGAGTTGCACGAGGCTAATGCCGAGATGGTTGAGTTGGAGGCTCATATGGAGGTTCCCGAGGGGGACGAGGCAGAGGATGAGGCAGAGGACGATGCCAAGTCCGAGCTGGACGACGAGGAGTTACCCCCAGTTCAGCCACCACTTTCCCCCACCGTGAGCCGTACTTCGGTGAACGACGTGGACGACTTCTAGAGCGTTGAGTTAGAGATTAGGTACTCTTCAGCATGGCTTTTCCCTGTCACGTGGAGTTAGCTAGTTGAAGATGAGTAATCTCCTTGTATCTTTGTATCTGTTTCCCTTCGCAATTGGTGTAGCATCTTAATTAGAATGTGTTGTCAGCATGTGTTGTAATGGAATCGTTGAACCATGTCTTGGATTAATGAAGTTGCTCATTCTATGAAATTTCGCTTTTATGCCACATTCTTTTGTAACGTTGAGATTGTCTCCTAATCATGTCTGTCATTCCCTTATGAGCAAATTGTGATTCATGTGATTAATGGAGACTCAATCATGCAGATGGCAGGACCTACGACCCGACTGACTCCGGGTGGTTTCGGGACAAATCAAGGCTCAACTAGTGCCCCGAATCAGCAGGCCCCGCCAGAGCAGCAGCCACCACCTGCCCCTCCGCTGCCAAATTGGCAGCAGATGATGGCTATGCACGCCGAGGTCATGAGGACTATGCAGCAGCAGATACAATTGCAGCAGCAGCAGTTGGCCCAGAACATGAACATCGGTGCTCAGCGTCAGAGTGGCCGAAATGCCCCGCCTGCTCAGGTTGCTCGATTTGAGGACTTTCTGGGTACTCAGCCACCAGTGTTCTCTAAAGCTACTGAGCCTATGGAGGCTGACGCGTGGATTTGGGCTATTGACTCGAAGTTTGCTATCTTGGCTATCCCTTGCTCTGAAGAGCGCAAGGTCACTTTCGCCGCACAACAGCTTCGCGGTCCGGCTTTGGTTTGGTGGGAGACTTATCGTGGCATGCTCCCCGCCGAAACTGTGCTTACTTGGCAGAACTTCAAGGATGCGTTCAAGGCGCATCACATTCCTAAGGGTCTTGTTGAGAGGAAGTTGAGGGAGTTCCTGACCTTGACTCAGGGCACTCACACGGTGTATCAGTACGCCCAGGCTTTCAACAACCTCTGTCAGTACGCGGGACATCATGCTGACAGTGATGATAAGAAGAAGGAGAGGTTCCGTATGGGGCTCAGCACCAAGTTGCAGGAGAGGCTGCTCAACATCAAGCCTGCCACTTATGCTGACTTGGTCAATGTGGCTATCGCTCAGGAGGATGCCATTATGACCCATCGAGCCGACAAGAAGAGGAAGGCTCCTGTTGTCTCTACCAGTGGCGGTAAGCCGCAGCGCTTCCGTATTGTTCCTCCACAGGGACAGCAGCGTACAGGGCAGTCTGGCCGCTGGGTGGTTAACCCTCCTCAGCAGGGTGGTTCTCGTTTCCCACCGCAGCAGTCACAGCAGCAGAAGACCCCGATGAAGCAGCAGCCAGCTCAGCCTGGAGCTGGGTATTCTTGCTACCGTTGCGGCAGTACCAGTCACTTCATCAGGGACTGTCCCCAGGGCAAGCAGCAGAACAATGGCAACCAGCCAAACAAGGGCAAGTTGCAGAAGATTCACGTCAAGTAGGGAAGGGTCAACTTCACCACCTTGACTGACCTTCCCGAGGGAGCACCAGTGATGACGGGTAAATTTCTGATTCATAACCAACCTGCAGTCATTCTCTTTGATTCTGGTGCCACTCATAGTTTCATAAGTCCAAGTTGTGCTAAGAAATGTGGGTTAAATTGCTATTCTACAAATGCGGCCTACAAAATAATAACCGCAGGAGGAAACTTAAATTCAAATCATGTGGCGCGGAAGGTGCCAATTAAACTGGGTAGTAGAGTTATCTTGACCGACCTGATTCTTTTAGAACTGGATGGGATAGATATAATCTTGGGAGCTAATTGGATGGCACAGCACAAGGTTGTGTTAGATGTTGCTGAGAGAATTGTTGATATCAACTCACCTACACATGGATCTACCACACTCTATCTTCCGTCTCCCAACTCCTTGAGCTCGTGTGTTTTTGTCATGACTGAACCCAAGCTTGAAGACATTCCTATTGTCTGTGAGTTCCCCGATGTCTTTCCAGACGACTTGCCTGGAATGCCACCGGATCGGGACATTGAGTTCGTTATCGAGCTACAACCGGGCACCGCACCAATTTCTAAAAGACCCTACAGAATGCCACCTGCGGAATTGGCAGAGATGAAAACTCAACTCCAAGATTTACTGGACAAGGGTTTCATTCGTCCGAGTACATCACCTTGGGGTTGTCCTGCCATATTCGTCGAAAAGAAGGATCACACGTTGAGGATGTGTATCGACTACCGGCCTCTCAATGCGGTCACCATCAAAAACAAGTACCCTCTTCCCCGCATTGATGTATTGTTCGATCAACTCGCCGGGGCCAAGATATTCTCAAAAATTGATCTTCGTTTCGGATATCATCAAATCAAGATTCGTCCTTGTGATATTCCCAAGACGGCTTTCTCGACCTGCTATGGACTTTATGAATTCTTGGTTATGTCGTTCGGGCTGACTAATGCTCCTGCTTATTTCATGTATCTCATGAATTCGGTGTTCATGCCCGAGCTGGATAAGTTCGTAGTGGTTTTCATTGATGATATTCTTGTCTATTCCAAGAATGAGGAAGAGCATGCCGAGCATCTCCGCATTGTTCTTCAACGACTCCGTGATCACAAGTTGTATGCCAAGTTCTCCAAGTGTGAGTTTTGGCTGGATAGTGTGAAGTTCTTGGGTCACACTGTTTCTAAAGATGGTATCTCGGTCGATCCTACGAAGGTGCAGCAAGTAATGGACTGGAAACCTCCTACCTCTGTCCACGAAATCCGAAGCTTTCTGGGTTTGGCCGGATATTATCGTCGTTTTATTCCGGATTTCTCGCGAGTTGCCAAGCCAATGACCGAGCTATTGAAGAAGGGGCAGAAATTCGTGTGGGATGAGAAGTGTGAAGAGGCATTCCGCACATTGAGGAAGTTGTTGACCTCAGCTCCCGTTCTGACCCAACCGGATAGCACCAAACCCTACGATGTCTATTGTGATGCTTCAGGCGCCCTACTCGGTTGCGTTCTTATGCAAGAGAATCGAGTTATTGCTTATGCTTCACGTGCTCTCCGTCCCCATGAGCTGAATTATCCCACTCACGACCTTGAATTGGCAGCCGTGATTCACGCTCTGAAAATATGGAGGCACTATCTGATAGGAGTTCCTTGCAACGTGTATACCGACCACAAAAGTCTCAAGTACAACTTCACTCAGGCTAACTTGAATATGAGGCAACAAAGATGGCTGGAATTGGCAAAGGATTATGACATGAGTTTGCATTATCATCCCGGAAAGGCGAATGTGGTTGCGGATGCCTTGAGCCGCAAGTCTCATTGCCATTGTCTTTCGGTCGAATCATATTCCGACACTCTATGCCATGAGTTGGCGAAACTCAATCTCGAGATTGTTCCGCATGGCTATTTAAACAACATATCTCTCGAGTCCACATTGCACGATGAGATCTTTCTGGCCCAGCAGACCGATAAAAAGGTCGGAATTATTCGGGAGGAGCTGGCCAAAGGAACGGAGGAACGGTATAACTGTTTCCGTCAGGATGCCCGAGGCATGATATGATTTGGGAACCGTATCGTCGTGCCTAAAGATCTGGAATTCCGGAAGAAAATTTTGAGTGAAGCTCACCACTCTAAGTTCTCTATTCACCCTGGCAGCAATAAGATGTACCAGGATATGAAGAAAACTTTTTGGTGGACCAAGATGAAGATGGATATCGCTCGGTTTGTATCCGAGTGTGACACTTGCAGGAGTGTGAAAGGTAGTCATCTAAAGGCGGCTGGAACTCTTCAACCTTTGTCTATACCATCATGGAAATGGGAGGATATCAGTATGGATTTCATTGTTGGCCTTCCCAAGACCGCACGAGGGCACGATTCTATATGGGTCATTGTGGACAGGCTCACAAAGACCGCTCACTTCATTCCGGTTAACACCACCTATGCCGTCAAGAAGTATGCCGAGATCTATCTCAACCAAATTGTACGTCTGCACGGGGTGCCTAGAACAATCATTTCGGACCGAGGTCCGCAGTTTTGTGGCAAGGTTCTGGGAGCAGCTCCATGCATCTCTCGGCACAAAGCTTATTCGAAGCTCGGCTTACCACCCGCAGACGGATGAGCAGACCGAGCGGGTAAATCAAATCCTTGAAGACATGCTTAGAGCTTGTGTCATTCACTATGAAGCAAGTTGGGATAAATGCCTGGCTATCGCTGAGTTCTCATACAACAACAGTTACCAAGCAAGCTTGAAAATGGCCCCTTTCGAAGTCTTGTATGGGAAAATGTGTCGAACTCCGTTATGTTGGTCTCAGCCTGGAGAGCGAGAAATATACGGACCTGACCTGGTGCTTGAAGCTGAAGAGCAAGTCAGGGTTATTCGGGAAAACCTCAAAGCCGCTCAATCTCGTCAGAAGAGTTATGCCGATCGCCGAAGAATGCCTCTCAAATTCGCAGTCGGTGATCATGTGTATCTTAAGGTCTCACCAACTCGAGGAGTCCAAAGGTTCGGAGTAAAGGGAAAGCTTGCACCCCGTTACGTCGGACCTTATGAAATCATTGAGAAGTGTGGATCCGTGGCTTATCGTCTACAACTTCCCAACAAACTTTCAGCCGTGCACAATGTCTTTCATATCTCACAACTCAAGAAGTGTATTCGAGTTCCGACTGAAGTCGTGAAACAAGAAGACGTGGAAGTTGAGCCCGATCTGACCTATGTTGCTCAACCTCTCAAAGTCCTTGACCAAAAAGAAAGGCACACAAGAAGGAGTTCAGTTAAGATGTATAAAATTCAGTGGATTCATCACACTGAAGAAGAGGCAACATGGGAGACTGAGGAATATCTCAATCGCCATTATCCTGGATTTCTCACCACCTCACCAGGTACCGCACATTCCGCACTTTCTAGCATTCCCGAATCTTGGGACGAGATTATTTTTAAGGGGGGTAGGCTGTAACACCCCTGGTGTTAATTAACACTAAAACAATGTTTAAGTTAAGCTAAGCATGATTCAAAAGTCAAATTAAGGGAAATAAGGAAAAATTTCACAAATTGAGTCAAAACCATTCAAATGAATCAATAAAGAAAACTTTGAAAACTACCTAAGAACTTGAAAAAGTGCAAATGTGAAAGTTGGAGTATAAGTCAAACCAAGAAACTTTCCTTTTCAAACCATAGCCTAAAAATGCCTGGAAGCATCTCAAATTTCAAAACCTAAACTTGGAATTTGAAATTTCCAATTCAAATTCAAAGCTGAAATGGAATCTTAGCCAAATCTCAAGATTTTACCACAGAACATCAAAATCTCCAAAAAGCAAAGTTGTACATCTTCACATTTCTGAACTTTGCCTCTTTGGGCACTTTGGCCAAGTTTGCCATTTAGCCCCTCGAATTTCAAAATTCAGTTCAAAACACGGAATTACCCCCTTTTGAATTACAGCCAAATTTTCAACTTTTTCTCCAAATCTCCAGTGCAGGGACGTGTCTCATGAAATTCTAAACAACTTTCATGTTGGAAGATTTTCGAGCCACGTTCAAAATTTTGGAATTTGAGCCATGCCAATCAGTTGACCTTTGCACCGCTCACGGCGCGCTCACGGGTTGCCCGCGCGTGCCGCGCTCGCCGCCGGCAGCCTCCTGCCGCCGTCCGGCCTCGCCTGAGCCGACCAATGCCACCATTGCATGTCCCCGCACGCGGCGCAGGCTTCTGGCAAGGTCGGTGGCCTGAGAGGCACTGTAGCGCTGGCTCCGCGCTCGCCGTCGCGTCGCCGCCGCGGACCGCCGGACATTTCCGCCGCCGCCGTTGCCCACCGGTCCACAGTGCGACTTTTCACACCCCCCGCGTGCTCCTTTTCCTCGCCCTGTCTCTTCTCGCCTCGCCCACGCGCGCCTGCCGCCTGCAGCACGCCTGCGCGCGCGCGTTGACGCCGCGCACGGCGGCCAACACGGCCGCGACAAGCCGCTGCCGCCGCGACAGCTCACCGAGCTCCCCTAGCCCTCATCTCGTGCTTCCCGAGCACCCTTGTGCTCCCGTCTTGCTCCTACTTAAGCCCTCAACAGTTCCCCTCTCTTCCTCGCCGGAAAAACCTTCGCCGGAGTCCGCAGAGCCGCCGCCGAGCTCGCTCTCGTGGGCAGCCCTCCCCGTGCTCCTCCGGCCAAAACCGAGGCTCTCGCTAGCTTCCCCATCCTCCACTGCCACTCCTCGACCCTTTCCCGACCCCTTTCCGCCACCGTAGCCACCGGCGTAGCTCGCCGGAGTTCACAGAGCTTCCGCCGCCGAGCCCGCGCATGTGGACAGCCCGCTCCACTCCTCCTCCGGCCGAACCGAGGGCACCTGTAGCGTCCTCGTGCCGCGCTGGTGCTCACCGACCACTTCCCCGAGCCTCTCCGACCTCGACGCCGCCGGTCGCCGCTCGCCGGAGCAAGCCGAGCCGCCACCGCCGTCGCTGACCTCGATTCCGGCCATCCCCCGACCTCGAGACCTAGCTCAAACGAATCACGGTGAGCCCCTCTCCTTTTTCCCCCACTTCCCCGGCCCGGACTCGCCGCCGTTTGGCCGGCGTAACCACGCCGGCGAGCCCAGGGGTTTAACTGCGTCTTCAACCTCTTTCCAGGGGGCCGAGCGCAAAATGTAGGGACCCTGTTGTAAGGTTTTCAAAACTTCCAGGGTTCCTCGCGTAAAATAGATTCTATATTTTTAGATTTAATTCACTGAGATCTTTAAAATTCGTAGAAAATCGTAGAAAAATCAGAAAAATGTCAAACCAATTTTGTAGTGACCAGTGATTCAAGAAGTTCAACTTCCTCCTTTGCACCTCACTCAGTTGAGCTGTAGATTTTGAATTATAAATTCATTTCAGTTTGAGCACTTTTCATCATAGTTCAAAATCTACACATGCACTGGAGCTGAGCTTGGGATATGTCGTTAGGGTGATTATCATTAGCTTAATGCGCAAAGGGTGCACAAAAATTCCTAGTGGATTTAGGGTTATGATTTTCCAAACATATACCCTGCTGTTTTGGCAAATAATCACAGAAAATAAAGTACTCAGTGAAAAATCACCTCCTTCACACAGAAACTTAATCAAGACATTAGAAACCTTAGAAAATGAAATTGGTAATTTTTGGACACTGGAAAAGGGCAAAATAATTTTTGGTAGTTTAAACATGGTGAAATTCCACAAAAAATAATCATAATTCAATATCACATGCAAACTTGCAGAGATGTCACTCTTGGCATCCTAAGTCACTGTGCCAAGTGGGTTGGACAGAAACCTTGTAATTATCTTTGTAGGATTTTAGTTTGATTTTAGGCAAAAAGATAAGAATAATTTTAATAAATTATAGAAAAATCAACTTGAGCCAAATTTTGGCCTAGGCTCCTGCCTTGGCATGAGTAAGCCTCTGGTCAAATGGCACCTAAAAATAATACTCCTAAGTTCACCTTTTGAATAATGGAAAAAGGACTCAAATAGTGGAAAAGAGAAGAAAAGAAAAGAAAAGAGAAGAAAAAGAAAAAGAAAAGAGAAAACCTAAAACTCTAAAATCAAAGTAAAGGTTCAAAATGAAAAGAGTATATTCACTTATAACTAATGTTTATCCTTTCCAATCATTAACCAAGATTTAAATAAACCCTAACTATTTTAAATCTCGATAATTAAGATTTCATGCATTCGTGTAGATTCGGGTCTCGCGACGGAGTCTACGAACTAGTCCCCGCTGCCGAGGAGATTGCCAGGAGTCCGAGGTGAACGTGGTGCACGTGGATCCGAGCCCCGAGCAGGAGTTCCGCTTCGAGCCGAAAGGCAAGGCCCCCGGAGCATAACCTAACGTATACTTACGCAATTTTAATTGATTATTATGTTTGTGCATTTAGTTTCAAGGAGTGAATGAAAACCCTAGATTGCCATGATCATAGGTGCCTTTTGATTTGAAACCACTAGTATGTTAGGTGCGATAGTCGCTATGGCTTAAAGGACCGTTAGAAGTCGAGTGTTTCCGACACTCGCGAGATATAGGAGTTGTATATCTACTTGGTGGCGGACACTCCGAAATTTATTCCAAGTTAAGTACCTCGGGACCACTAATCAAGTAGTCAGGCACTTAATCCGGAATAAGCTGGAGCGCCGTCGGATTAAACCCGATTAACCCACTTCTTTTCTCGATCGAAACAACAGCACGCCCACCACGAAGGTGAGTTCCAGAGATTACAACATTCACACAAATTAACTTAACACACATAGGTATCACAAGTTATTGCAAAACCAGATCAAAATGGAAATCAGAGTACAAGTCTGTAGCGGGAATAAAAGTTCATAACAACTGAATTTAGATGTCCATTGGCAGCGGAAGGTAAAACATCTAACGACGATACAAGTAACTCGTGCTGAAGCCTTGCCACGAAGCTACTCCTCCCGATCCTCGCCAGAGACGGAACCCATTTCGATGTTGCCAGCAGGTGGAACCTGACAGGCCAAGTCATAGCATCCACATCCAAGAGATACCTGTTAAATAATGCCACAATTCTAGTAAATTTAACCATTCTAGATTAGCATCCTCTCT